>QQSS02238379.1:0-21353 GCA_003687565.2 Craspedacusta sowerbii | reverse complement strand
ACATACATACATACATACATACATACATACATACATACATACATACATATATACATACATACATACATACATACATAAATACATAGGCTGTATGGGTGCCAACAAACGGCACAAACATAACAAGCCAAAGAAGAGCTACAAAAGAAATTTGATTTGAACCTACCACAATTCAGAGCTTCCCCAGTGAATGACTTATCTTAAGATAGCAATTTTACATAGTTCATATAAAAAAGTCACACCAACTAATGGCAATTAATTTTGAATCCTGGAAGCATTCATACACAACATCAAGTTGTCATTGACATCCTCAACTAGTATCTTAAAACTTAAGTTTGTGGATTGAGAAAGGCAGTAGTCCATACAAGCTCAGTTTAAGTGACAAACAGATGGCAGCAACTTCTGAATCCTAGAACCATTTATATACAACACAAAGGTGTCATTGACATCGTTGACACTTCCTAGCGACATTCAATTCAATTCTCCTTAATAAACAGCAATTTGAACCAAATAAGTAATAGACCGTCTTAAGCAGTTAGAATAATTAACATGCAATACATGATGTCTTTCATACAAAGTGACTTATATTAAGACGAGCAATAATTGCCATCACAAAAAATACCACAATAAGCACAATTGACTTGACATGCTGCATAGTTCTGAATTTCAATCCATAATTTAAAAATACGTTTTAACATGTCATCGCAAAACTGAAGAAGAAAACAAGAAGTTATTTACTTCCTGCTACTACCTTAAGTAGAAAACATTAAGTTATTGACCAACCGACTACTACTTCTCCAATGGTTTAATGACACTAGCATCTTCAAAAGTCGATGAAACTAATAACTCGAAGTTTCTTCCACACAAAAGATGTGGGTAGAAGCAAAAAGTACTATGAATACCATAATGACTACAGTTGTTTCTTGAATTATCAGCTAATTTAATGGCTACATAATTGGAGCAATTCAGTTGCAAGTATCCATTTCGTGAAAGCATCTTTTTCCTGCTAGTAGCCGCTCCTCGAGCTGCTGAGTAAATATTGTACCAATCTATAGGGTTATAGGGTTATAGGGTTCAGTAACTGTCTGCCGTTTTATGTCTTAAAAGTCGTGCTTGGCCCAAATGAACTGCTTGCAAACAGCATTTCTTAAGTCTGATGAACATTAGCTCGCTCACTATCCACGCTTACTTGAGTTTAAATTAAGATATTTTTAGTAAACTAGAAAACTGTTCTATAATTTGCAAACAAGAGGTTGAACATGGTAGTGAGACTCGCCACGCAAGAACACGTAACTATTTCGCAGAGAGGACATGCGGACCTCACTATGAGTAACTATTGCTTTGGGTTGCAACGACTTTCGAAGCGATCAGTTGGAAAGGCACGCAGTCTCGTTTTACTCAAGCTTTTACGTAAGTTAGTGGTAATCCACGAAATTTAATACCATCATCGAGAGACAAACATTTATAAAGCAGCAGGACAAAAAAGTTTCAAAAGATGCCATCAAAGAATAAGTCAATGAAAGAAAACTTCATCGCATCTATATCGCAGCATACACGACGTAGATCCGCAGGTGGACACGCGGCCTCTCATCTCAACCTCGTTTCACCGACGCTGAGTATCGTCTCAATGCGAGGACAGAAACCAGGGAGTTGGGCGGCCATTGTAACGAAGGGAGGATCGAAGTTTCTTTCCTAACCTCACGAAAGGCTCCTCTAATCAATCAAAGTATTAGCCAAGCTTTAGATGCAGCCACATTAACCTGTAACTCCAATTTAAGCCAGCTGATACCTGCATTCCATGTTGCAGCACGCCAAGCTGCTACTAAGAGCTCTATTTCTTGCATCAGTAACATATTCGTCAACCTCAGATCAGATCGTATGTCTGAGTTGACAATTTTACTTCTGTTTTGATCAGCTCATAAATTTCATTTACGCGTGAAATTTATAGCACAGGGGTCCTTAGGGGAACCGATGAAGCTCATTTTCATAGTTGGACACCCAGTTCTCTAAGCCCGTTACAATTTTTTAAACGAATAGCCGTTCTAACTAGCAATGATTAAACGACTAGCACTTTAACGAGGATTTGGATCTGACATCTGATAATTTATATGCACTTTAATAATGATACATTTAGGGAGCACAATATTCTGAAATAAATGGGGCATTAGATGGAAAGTGTTTTTAAAAAGTTTTCATACTCATTCTTCAAAGATTCTTCCTCCACAGCCAGCGCACTGAAAACTAAGGCACAGAGATTGTTAGTGAGATGGTTAGAAGGGGCCTCCAAGATGGACCTTAGTTATTTAACCATTTTGGGTAAGCCAACCACGATGAAGCTTTTTATCAAGTACAATAGCTGAAACCCTTCCGGCGCAGCCGTGAAAAGAATAATTTCGATTGGGAAGGAGATGCTAAGGGCCAGAAGATGCCAGCTATCCGATTCCACATTGAAACTCTTATGTTGGAGGGTGACCTGCATCTTCTGGAGCAAGCACACCACATGACCCCCAAATAGATTCAAGCATTTAATATTTCTTTCAGCTTTTGCTTCTTTACAGGTGAAAAGCGGTTTAATCAATTGTTTGTATTTAGGTGCCCGTGAACATAAAATTTAGTTCAAATAATTGTAGTTTTTTGCTGTTATTAAGATAACAGTTTAAAAAAGATTTTTAGAGCGTTTTTTGCGTGTAAAATGACAAATTATAAGAAGCTAATATGCTGCTTATTTTGTCAAAAATTATATCGCCTGGGCCTCAGAATCTTCAAAATAAATTCTTCCATAAGCTCACTTGCGTCAGCTAGTCTAACAAATTTAGAAGTTATGGGTAAATTGAGTCCGTTAAAAAAAAAAATTAACGAACTAACGGACTTTGTAACGGACTTGACTCTTTTGACATTTTTAACTGATTTTTTTTCTTCGGTCTTTTTGAACAGATGTAAAATGAACGGGCTTAGAAAAGTAACGGAATATGGTTAACGAAAGTTACCTTTCAAAGTAATTAAAGGCATAGCAAAAGATTTCTTTTCAAAGTAACGATGCTCAACTAGGCTCATTTTCAACAGTACGTTATGATGAGATAGATATCTCAATAACCATTCTCATAAGCCTCTCATTCCTAAAAATTTTTAATGCAAGCCCCATTGGCACAGAAACTCTATGAAATTTCAAGTGCTTGTCTAAATAGCCACTGATTTGGGAATCATCTGTCAAGTGGTCAAGTAAGACCATAGCGCTCAAAAAGCACTTAATACCAAAAAAAGCTATTGCGAGGAGATGTGTTCGCTAAGCATAATCTGATACTGTATTTCGTAAAGAAAATGTTCATGAACCAGATTCTATGCCTAAAAGGTAGGCAAGGAGAAACAGTAAGTTGTCGAAAACATAAGGAACTCCGAGTCAATTTGTCAACTATTTCATAACTGGTGATCTCTATAGCGTATTTCGAAATTCTCAGTGGATAAGGCAATACGGAAAGTACAACTTCATGTGCATCTATTTGTAACTCAGAGGAAAGTTCCAATTTCCTCAGAGTTCTCCGTAGCTAGAAAGTTCCTGCAACTTGTATTTACGGAGGAAGAAGGGATTGTTGTTTTCACTGCTGTTCTTTGTGATGTTGTTGTTGTTGTTGTTGCCTTTTTGATTAAGAATCGAAATCCTTACCTTTGGAACTGTGCCATTTTTAGAAATGCTAAAGAAACTATGCAGCTAGAAAAGTTCAGGAGTGAATCATGCCGTTTCTCCTTCTTCTTCTGTACCTGCATTACGGTTTGGTGATGAACTCATTTGCATGAAAGTAAAAGGTTCCTCATTTCAGCTGCTTTACAATCACATTCTTAAAATTTATTTAACGTTATAGCCAACAGGATCCGTATTAGCCTCTGCTATTTTCTCCCATGACATCAAGGACCGATTGGAACGAAACTACTTATTTTGAAAAACTGATTGTCCTGAGTTAATTTTGTCACTTGCGAGCCACTTACGTTCGCTTCATTCCACCCCGTTCTCCAGTTCACATTTGAATTAACAAAGTAATGAAGTAAAGTAAGCATATAAGTAAGCAATTGTAGTCTAGGTAAATTACTGTAATTTTTCTGGGAGAGTGTCTCGTGATTTGTAATGCGTACACGAGCTTCATGGATACACCTCGCTGTTACGCCTACTCCGCGCCTGAGCAGACTCCATGTAGCCTTGTAAGGTGTGGGCTGGCACACAGCATTGACCGCTATTTTGGTGCTGCGCTATCCGCTGCTAGCATGGGCTGTGCTATTTTAGTCGTGTTGTTGCACAATATTGCTGTGCAAGCGTGGGTGCGCCATCTTTTTTGTATGTTAATTACTCAGCTATTTGGTTATACAATGGTAATATTTTCCTTACGTGAAAAAGCTTATTTATAGGCATCATATGGTTAGGCAATTTAACAACGTTCAAGATCTTCTGATGTGTAGCGAGAGGATAGGGGTGCGACTTTAAACTTTTATATTTATATAGACTCTGTGGTTCCACATGTGCTCCACTTCACACTGAACACGGAATGACTGCAAAGGTCCATATCACTTGGATATTAGCAAAATCGTTAAGAAGGGCGCTGCATTATTCCTGGAGAAAAATAAGATAACAAACAGTACGCCACTTTGCTTCCATAGAATTACTCGACCAAGCAGGCATTGCTAAAGTTTGCGGACTTCACCAAAGATTTTTCAAATAATAGAAGTTTTGAGGAGTTTGAGTTTCGAGTTTGAGTTTTGAAGTTTTGAGTTGCTACAGAAGCACTCTTGTGTGGTAAAATCACACTTAGGCTTTAGGAAAATGGATATTATTTGAATAAGGAGAAATGCCTTGAGTGCTTATTAGGCAAAAAGCCCTTCGCCGCCATGGGTGACATGTTCCCCAGGAGTCAACTTTAGGTCTATCGCTGCTCCTGTGCTGCTATGCCAGTGACTTCTACTTGGATCTACGGTTTGCAGAAACCAACCACTTTGCCGACAATGCCACAGTACGTTTCCATTGAGGGACTGTGAAGTCTAGTTGGTAATTGACTCTCTCTAAACGCCAGCATTAGCAGAAATAATTTCTTTCGGCCAACGTAAACGAAGTGTGATGCTAGTTTCCCAATAAGAATCAAGGGACCCAATGTCCACCTTTCCAACAACACCAAGTTCCTTGGTGCAAAGCCACATACAAGCCAACAAAGGAAAAAAGCTCTCGCTTGCTGTCAGATTCCTGTCAAAACTTCGTCAGTATGAAGATTCAGTAAGGAGTTTGTACTTAACCATGTTTCATTCTTATCTCTCATATGGCTGCCCGGTCTGGTCCACTGCTGTACATAAAATGATTTTCGATAAAACAAGCCGTCTTCAAGGCGCAATAAAAATTTCTCCTCTATTATACTAGATCCACCCTTGTCACAATACTTAAATTATGAAATACTGAACTTGGGAACACTTTTCCCATGTGACAAAATCTCCTGACACGTCTAACATATGCAAATAGACGCATTGCATCGTCACCGCGTATGCGAGTCTTTACGATGTAGACGTTAAATGGACAATAGTGGCCTTGCTATCGATATCGAGGCTACGGGCAATGACCTGCTTCGCCTAACTTTAGCAACGCTATTTCATGAAAATAGGGTTATCTCTCATCAGTGTCTTATGCCCAATTCATACTTCGTAGACGCTTAACAGACGACGCAATATTTATTCCACTTGCATGGTCTAATTCCCATCGTTCCCATGGAATGCGAGCGGAGCAGTTTACTCCCACTGCAATGTCCGCGAACGCCGCCACTTGCAGTGGAATGCCAGCGCAATGCGTTGGCAAACGCGTGGGGTGCGAGGACAATAGAAACGGATAAGAAACGCTCGAGACGTATTTAGCTTATCTTTTACGCTGCACGCGTTGGCAAGATGGCGGCGGGTCAATTTGCGTCCATAGCCATGCGGCGAGTAGTACATCCCTTAACTCTCCCCCGTAATTAGACGAGCGGCTACGCGTAGAAGTATGAACTGGGCAGAAGAGTCGAGTCCTTTTGCGCAAGCACTTGTCTTGGACAACGCGAGAAAAAGCAAGTAGCCAGCGTCTGCGTTTCCGCGTGCGTAACCACACTGATATAACGTCTCAGCGACCAGTCCTTGCTACTTTTATGACGCTTTGACTGCAGGATTTTGAAAGCTTTGATCTACTCCGTAAGTCCCTCTTGATATGCAAATGACTCGTTGACTCAAGATACTTTGCCTTGAAGATTTACCCATCGAGGGACTCTATTTCTTCTCTAGAGCTCAGTGGTGAGTTCATGCTGCTCCGAGCGATCACGATTCTTGTTCCGTTTGTCTGAAGTTAGTGCAAGAAAGGACCGAAACGACACAAATTATTAGTTTTATTCTTTGACATGAAAACTCAAGATAACACATGCAGAATAACGCAGCAACCCCCCCCCCAATCCTCAGTCAATCCTCTCCAGCAAAAAAAAAAACAAATAAAATGCAGATCTTCCTGCGATCATTCAAAGAAAAACTCACAAATTACTAGAGATCGGTATTGAAGTCCAAAACTTGAGCAACTGGTGAGCTATCGTCTCTTTCGGAGGAATAAACAAAGTTTTGGATTCTCCGCGAACGGCCAGAGAAACCTCGTCACGATCAAACCAACGGACATCCTCCAATTCGTCGGTGCACACGGTGATCTTCTCGGACGTGGCTTTGGCAACGAATCCCAGCATGAGCGAGCTGGGGAAGGGCCAGGGCTGTGACGAATGATACCTGATGCAATCGACGGCGATACCTGAGAACGGGCAAGCAGCAAAGTAAGCAGCATCCTACCTGCACCAAGTCCAAGCAACGCTTTAAGAATTAAAGTTAGGTACGACCACGTCCATATCGTGCAACGCAATTACACTACTCTGAACCTTTCGATACACTTACCGCAATTACTCACATTGCAATAGCTTGTTACGTCGGGCAAGAATTGATGGCAGACTAAGGGTGCACGCATTAAAGAAAGCCGCTCAAACAAAATTGGTTTACACAGAGTTTCTTCGGGCAGATAGTTAAATGAGGCATGTATTGCTACAAACATCGCGAGCAAAGCCTCGAGAAATCAAGCACCAGTGACAGATTATGAAATTATATGGGTTGGGGCAGCGACAAAAGACCATCCACTAGCCGTTTTAAAGAGCAATCTACTAGCCGTTTTTAAGAGCAGTTCACTAGCCGCTTTGAAGACCAACCCACTAGCCGTTTTAAAGAGCAATCCACTAGCCGCTTTAAAGAGCAATCCACTAGCCGCTTTAAAGAGCAATCCACTAGCCGTTTTAAAGAGGAATCCATATCTCCCTGCTCCCTCGATCCGAACATACCGACAGATTAAATGAAGGACTTCTACCGAACTTAGAAGAAATTCAACGAATAGACGACGTACCGCTTTCTTCAAAAGTCTCTCGGATGACAGCGTCTTCAGCGGACTCTCCTGGTTCAACAAAGCCAGACAAGCAGGAGAACGTTCCAGGGGGATACGCGCTCCTCCTGCCAAGCAAACAGCGCCGACCATCCGAGGAGTACACACACATGATCACCGTCGGATCAGTCCGGGGGTAGCAAGTATTGTGCACACCTGCATAAACAATAAATCACGCTCACGAAAACTTACGAAAAGAAGGTGAATTCAAAAGGTAGGAGCAAAACGGAATCCAGATAGCTACGTCCGGGTAGATGCCAAGACGCTGAATGATAGGATGCGCAATTTAAATGTTCTAGCTCATTTTCCAAAGGTCCGCATCGATTTTAAGGATTCTTTTGGTGTACTATATGGTCTTAGAATAGTTCCAATATCTTTCAATACATGCACACTCGCAAAAGTACAGAAGGGTGCGATGTAAGGAAACAAGATTTTCATCATTACACGGCTCTGGTTGACCTTAACATCCAGGGCAAACAACGACAATGAACGTAGGTACTTCAATAAATCCCAGAGAGACATCAAACACAACCGCAGCCAACATAGCTCTTCGCACATGCCATCAAAGCCCATACGGAAATACCATACAACAAATTATAAGATTAAGCGAACCAATTGACTTCTGACGTAGCAACAAACAAGGTCATCGAGCATAGCCGGACCCCGAGCCCGTCAGAACAGGTTACAAAATCCGAAAGGCGATCAAAAGATCCACTTAGCTCAACAAACACAACGTACAGACTGCAAATCCTAACTTCGATAAATGGATGCCATAAAGCCATGTGAAACATAAATTCATGATCAAAGCAATACTGTTTAAAAAAGGCTGCGTACTTCGTCACCAAATAACTTAATATGATAATAAAGGTTTCATGGTCGCGGTCTTTAACATTTAAGTCAATAAGTACCTATCACGCAGAACCAACCTTGATTGCTGATGCAAGCAGACTTCAGGCATGTTCCCTTATATCCAGCTTCATGAAGAGCCATAGCTTCGCCGCATGACGCGCAAAATCTGTAGCGCTCCTGCCACGCCAAGACGGAGCGGGCCTGCGAATATATGGACGAGTGACTAGGCTCAAGAGCGAATGCGGCCGTGCGTGCCGGTAAGTACTCGCTTCTCGATAAAGCCTTCTCTTCAAATCGCTCGACAAGCGGTGATGCAAACTTGGTCACATCCATCGCAAACCACGCTGGATCATTCGATGCATCATGCTCGTTCGCAGAAGTTTCGAGCAAATTCTTCTCAAGACCCACAAACAAGAGCCCTAATGGCCAGAGAACGTCAGCCCCTTCAGTCGTTTCGTCAGAAGAAGCAAGACCGGACGGCTTTAACAAATCTTCAACATCGGAATATCTGGCTAGGGATAATGCTCGCGGGCCTACCTTTCCTTCTACTGTAAGGCGGGAACGATCGCGAACATACTTGTTCCACGCCCCAGCTAATTCATTTCGAGTTTCAAAAGAGCTGGTTATGTTAGCGCATTCAATTGGTTGCTTGCACAGAGGTTCAAGACGCCTCAGGATCATAAATCTTGTTGAAGCTTGCGTTATGGCGCTTCGAAGCCATTTCAAATTAGTTCTCAAGTGAGCTGCACGATCTAACATATTTCCGCTCAAATAGTTAACGTGCTCCCGAAAATCCTGGTCCATCTCATGCTAAGCAGAAATTACAGTTATCAGCCAGATTGCAATTTACTGGCTGCCCATCGTTCGCAATCCAAGCAAATTATAGAAGCGCCTGTTGCAAGGTGCCAAACTGGATGCGTTTTATAAGAAAAGAGTACCAATAACGAAGAGTAACACAGGAGTCAGAAGTTGTGGCCGATGTGAGCTTGCTTAGTGGGAAGATCATACGGAAAGAAGCACAACATATCAGAATATATCAAAACATGCAATCACAGGAAAAAAATAGAAAGGGAAAAAGTGAGCAGAACTTGAAACGCCATTTCGCTGAACCACATCTTAAAATGAGCTGAAGAAATGACGGGAAAGGCTCCAAGATTGCAAGTACTTCTGCAAGAAAGACTGTTTAGTGAATCAAGAAACACTTTCATTCGACCAAATGAAGATACTACCTATTAGCACAAAGCTTTTCAGTCACCAGGATTATCTTAACTTGTTGCTTGAGATGGTTCGGCGTTTAGCCTCAGGAATCTCTTTTCTCTTTCACCCCTTGCATTTGTCCTCTGTGGTTACAAGCTTTGCAAACTAATTACCATGAAAATTTTCCATAATTCCAGGGCTGATGGCTGATACTTTAAAAATGCGTGTTACCCTATCCCGTTCACAGGGAGGTATAAACATACACATAGGCACTACTTGTCAACATATATAGATTGCATGATAAAAGAAGGTGAAGTGGGAGATCGAACGACTTCGAAGATATTTACAAAGACTTAAAATAGAAGTGCAAGTTTTATTAATGAAGCACATAAACACATTTATCCCTGATTTGGGCCCTGCTGCAACATATGATCTGGTAAAGATTTCAAACGTTCCGGCAGTTCTAAGGTCTCTTTCTAATACATATTTAATGCTCTCCTTGTTCACAATGCTTTAAGATAGTGACCGATTGCAGAAACATGCAATCAAAAATTAATAAAGTTCGAATTACTATTTCGAAATCTGCTTTGAACACATTAGAAAGCTTTACAGATAAGACTGACAAAGTGACACACAGTGAGGAGCTTTTATACATGATTGGAACGTATGTTCAAATTGCAGACTTTACCTGACCTTGCCTGCAACATAGGTTGCTTCTATCAGATGCATAAAATCATAAGAATAAGTTTGCATAATCATATGGCAGTGTACAACAAGCAAAAAGAAGATCACTGGATCAATTTCCGAAACTGGGCAAAAAAGTAGACATTGACTCCATTGCCTTTCGTAAATCATTATGTTTGACATGATAACAGACACTCAAATGAATGCAGCAAGAGCAGGAGCGCCTAATGCTTGCCGCATTGTTCAGAAAGCAAATAGTTACGATTAGGAGCAATAAATGTATGTTCCCAACGAAACGATCTCCAAGCTGTTCACCTAGATTCAATGAACCTTCCTCAGCCAAACCACCATCATGTCTGGCACGGAATATTATACCGGCAGCCGGCATCGGCAGCTCTGAAAAATGGTTTCTCAAAATGAAACAGCAATGCGACGCAGCAGGAGATTTTAGTTCCTGCGCGAGACTCGTTCTAATATTCCATCTAATTGTGCAGGGCCAAATGCACTGAGCTCATCCACCAAAAAATCTGCAGTAGCAGTAGTAGCAGTAGTTGAAAACCCTACGCACATTATGAACACTGCAACTGACGAAGAACAGACGATGGAGAGATAATATAATGTAATATATTGTAATATATTAATAACATTATATAATATAATGAAATATAATGGAGAATATGCAAGAACCGGTGAATTTCTTAACTTGGCCACCTTCAAAATTTGTCTGCCCGTGGGATTAATTGAAAGAAGCACGAGCAAGCAGCATAACAAGACTGAACGTGTACAACTACCAGCTGGAAGGTTAAAAACAAAGCGTACTTTATTCCATAAAGGAATGCAAGCATTGGTTATAGAACGTCGTAACGCCCGTAAATAGTCGAAAAAATAAGAGCTGACGCTGAAAAAGAGCGAGGGAATGGCTGGGCATTTTTAAAACAAAATATCGAGTTTGCATGGAGTGCTTGTATCATTGGGCAGTAACGCAACCAAATCTAAAGGCTTTTGCTCAACTGATGTTTATCTGAAATCAGGATCAGTAGTTAATGTAGTTCAATGTAGTACAAAATATCGAAATGTAGGAGATGAACCATACAATCTCAATCAGCAACTACTGCAAACTAATCCACCGCTGTCAGGCACTGCGAAGGTGGAAATAAATGCAATCCAAGTATTTCTGCTTAAGGGTTTTGCTTTCTCTTTTTCTTGTTACACGAGAATTCGCCAGCTGATAAACATACATAACTCCAATTATACAAAACACGGTATAACGTAAGTTGCTACTAGTCCCGAGAAATAATATAATAAGTCTTAAGGCATGGTTCTCCGCGAAGGTTTTTGGCTTTTCATATAGATGATGGCATCAAAACACAATCTTTGTTAGTGCTATGATAGATTGGGCTTCCGCGGTAAAATCAAATTCTTACGGGGATATTTAAATGAATTGCTGAAACACTATGAGCTTGCCTAACATTAGCATGCCTGGCGATACGTGTAATGAAGATTTGCTTTATGGCATGTGGAGAATCAGCACGTTTACTATAGCTACTGGTAAAAAAAGTTCTAAAATATCGTAGCTTAGCTGAGAAACCATGAGATACTGGCAGTTCACCAAACACTTAGAGTATTAGGTAATTGCGGAAGGAATTTATTAAATCTCATATCTAAAGTTGTCTACTGTCTTGCATTAGCTATCTTTATCGCATTTCAAGCGGTTCCATATAAATGCGGTCCGAGCGATGAGATTCGGAACCTGCTTTTGCCAATTCTAGGTCTCTCTAGATAGCCAAACTTTGAGCTCCGACTTTCGTATCGGTGGTTCAGTTGCTTAAAATAACGGTCAAAAAGTTGAGGTAGCATGTTTCTCTGGTGCTTACAGACCAAACACAACGTCTGGAAAATGTTGATTTTATAGACATTAAACATTTCATATTCGAACCTAAGTGGTCTTGACTGAGTAATCTTTTTGGCATAGGATATTATTCGCACAGCTCTATTCTGTAACATGTGTATTTTAGCTAATGTGCCTTTGTATATATTTCCATATGCTAAACTACAATACGATTTGCGTGGTTGAACAAACGAAAAGCGTTCAACATCTTTAGCTTTCGATAATGCCAGATGCCAGGCATGATTTTGAATCGAAATATGAAAACAAAAGCAAAGTATGTTTCCATCAAATTATTTTCAACCGTAGAGTCAAGTACTTGGGAATGCTACATGATGCTTTGATTACCTGGAAGCCAAAATGTACCGGATCTTATATAGGCATTTATCACAGCCTATTTTAAAGCCATTTAGCCTGTGGATCTTTCATCCGGGGGCACGCCAGGAAATGCGAATCTCAACGCCCTTACAGGATTCAGAAGAAACATATTCGATCTAATACAAAGTTTTGACTACTTTGGATACTCTTTACTGCCAATTTTTTTTCTTCATAGGTTTAAAATAGGTGTAATGACAAACTAACTTCGCTTAAAGTTCAAATAAACGTGGGGAGAGTGGCTAAGGAAGGGCTGACAAGCAACCCACCTGATCCCTGCTCACCAATTGCACAAAATAGTCACGCATTCAAAAGCAAATCAAGAAGAACTCATACCATACATATCCAATACACGACGGTAAGACTGAAGTAGGTAGAGGTTACATTAAAGTAATTCGTAAATGCGCAGCACCATGCCATCCTTCTCTGTCCGTTTTATAGGTAGTGAAAGCATGTTACAATGCTTGACCCAGTACTTACGATTGAACAAAGATAGTGAAAGAATTGAGGTATTAAGACCTCCAAGACAGGAAGGTAAGTCGAACTAAAACAGCTTCAACTTAATCGAGTCCAATGGAACGTTGCGTGAGTTGGCGAATTTATGGTGATGCGATGATGATACACGATGATCAAGTTCTCAAATAGCAGGCACTCTCATTTAGAGCGATACCTGCGCAAAGTAGTGAAGCAAGCGTGAAGATCGAAATTAAACGGCAATTGATTAGTATCCAAGTGTTGACCGATTGAGCTCGGCTGTTTTTATGTTTTCCTAGATGCATTGGTGAGGGTGGCGGGTTGTCATGCCGATATGGTCACATTGAAATTTGTGAACATCGCATTGTCGACTCACAATCTTTGGCTTTGCTACCCTTGGTCTAAAACTTTCACCGGCTCATTAATATTGGCTGCATTGATACCCGCACTTTACATGCCAGATCATTTATACGGTGCTTTAGGTTGCGTGCACTCTTTTTATCCTTATAAGGAAAAATGAATCGCACGATCTCATTGGCGAAGCTGTCATCCAAGTTATGTTGGCGGGTAATGCACTTCTCGAAAACGTCAAACACATTTGTATTCCCTGGCTTTCGGACCAAACTCAACGCCAAAAAACTGAATGTCTATCTTTCGGCATAGATTATAAACGCCCAGCTCTAATCTCGGTCCAATGGAAACACAAACTGCGATGAAGGTTTTGGGAGTCACATTTTTTCACGATTTTGAACACAACGTCCTTTACAACATTCAAGAGAGAACCCACAAACTAGCTTCCCTTTTGGATATGTCGAAGCAGCGCACACTATCAAAAAGAAAGGCAAAGTTCTTCTCATTAATACCTTAGCCTTTAGCATGCCGTGGCACATAGCACATATCTTGTCCATGGCATAGACCACCGCTAAGCAGATCAGAAAAATTCATAACGAGTTCTTATGGAAAACGGAGACAGCGCCCCTAATAAAAATGAAACATCTCCACAAGCCGTGCACCGAAGTTGGACTTTGATTACTTAACCCAAGTCATCAAGCTTTGGACCTACGTTTAAAAAGTCGCCACCGAGATTCTTGCTCCAAGCTTTAGTGAACCTTGGTTACCAACTGCAAAGTATTGGCTTGGAAAATCACTTAAGGCTATGAATCCGCGGGTGTGGAACCACTTAGATTCTCCATCAATGTCACTACCTGCCAGTGAGGGGTGCCCACCGTTTTACCTAGACCTGCTGCCACTTTTTCGCTCCCTCTCCACCACATTAATAGGAGTGGAGTCAGGTAGAATACCCAAAGGAGAAAACCATACATAAGCCGTTGTTGCCAGCGCCAACGCAAGAAGTGCCGATCACTTCCATGTACTTCTGAAATTCCGTAAATGGGCATCCCACAGCCCTCTCTTGGCAAGACATCTGGTCCCTATCTTACAAGAACTAAGCACCAAATTATATACAAGACTCTTTATGGAAGTTGCGGCACAGGATTCTTCCCACCTGTGAGCTCTCGCTTAAAACAATCAGAAATGTCCACACCCCGAAAGGTCTTCCTAGCCCAGTAGGTTGTCGAAGATATAAAAAAAAACATGGAAGTTATGAAAAAAACATGTCTTCGCTCTTTTGTCTGGCGCAAAGTGCCCGCATTCGTGTGTCGGCGGACACAACACTTACTGACGAAGATTTTGAACTCTCCAACACCTAATCCGCACCTGCATTTTATTCTTGGTGATCTTAGCCCCATCAAAGATGAAACACTACCCCAGCTCAAATAGGTTCTAACACTCATCTCTTTCGCTCTTTATGAGATTTGGCATCAATCTCCAAGTTCGGTATCGCATTAGACACCAGATTAGATGGCTTATATTTCACAAATTCCGAGTTGCCCAAGAGCAGAACAAACTCAAAGACGCCAATGCATTTGCTTTTTCAAGCAAAATATGCGTGGTCAACCCGAACAGCTGTACTTATAATTTGCAATTGACAGGCGCTGCTTAACGTCACTACACATGCACACTCCACAAACCTTACACGCACCTGAATTTTCTTGAACAATTTTTCTTTTCAGCCCAATGCCCACCTGCGTGACGCCTGCATGACTTTTCATGAGTTCTTTGAAAGCACCAATACTCTTCCGGCTCGGAGGGCTTCTCGGCGTGTGGTTTGCGTTAGCAGATCTTCCTACATTTGAACACTGTTTGAGCACATTATATATGTCCGAACTATTACGCTGTTCTTGAAAGACTTTCATCACGCTTGTATGCCTAACTATTTTCGGCATCTACGGAAGCCGTTTTCCTTTTAAATTCTTAGCTGTTTGCAACTATTTTACAAGACAATTGAGTGACCTTTTTGCTACGCCATTTTGGGCAGAATAAGGTTTTATGCTCTCGCTATTGTGAAGCAAACCTTTTGTGGGACCTTTCTCATACACCCTAATCTTTTATTGCGTATAATGCTACGATTTCGTGTATCCTCTTTTGTCATTTTGCGAAGCCCTCCTTTCTACTGCTCAAACCCTTTTCCTTGCATTCCTCTTTTGCGACTGCACCTGCTCTACCAAATGTTCACTATAGTGCTTTTACACACCTTTCATTTAAGCCGCCTACTATTGCGTCCTCTACATGGGATGCACTTAAGCCACAAGCCGTGACGCAAATGTTCTGCCTGCTCTCTTTGGGTGCTTGACCCCTACCTGTAAGAAATATATTTATATTTTTGACGCTTTCCTTTTACTGAACGTAGATATTACCTTCCTAATTTATTTTTTTTTTCATATTTTATAACCGAAGGACAAATAGTTCATTTTTACGTACTTTGCGCTTATACGAAACGCTCTCAGAGGCCTACACATAGCACTAACAACACAAACCCACGCACCACACTCCGTAAATGTTTTGCCACATCTCGCCTTACACCAAGTATGTAAGACTTCTTGTATCGAACATCCGCATGACTCTGGAAGCGCAGTAGGAGAACGGTTTCGGTTGGCTTATGAAAACCAGGTATAGATAGTATCCGCTTTGCTTCGTTTATCCACGCGCCACAGAACAAGATACCATAGTTCTGCTCCATTTCTGCTGTAGAACAGCGACGACTGAAGACTGCAAAGCTCACTCAAAAAATTGATGGCCGCCATTTCGGTAGACATTATCAAGGTGTCTACGACTAAGCGTTTGTAAAGCTCTGGCAGTTTGCCTTCGTTGCGTAGCTTCTCCACCAATTAGTGCATAATTGTATTTGCCATCAGTGAGCTAAGCGGCGATCTGATGCTGACTCCATCATGTTGCACGTACAAAGCACCTTCAAAGGTAAAGAGTTGGTTCTTTTACCGCCAGCTGGAGTAGCTTGCGCAAGTGATGCTGAGTTTATGAGTTTTTTATTAACCACTTGTCCTGAAAAGTTTTTTAACAAGAATTTCCATCGTCTCATTTACGGGTACAAATTAGACATGACATCGCACGACACTAGCATTCCCCTGGCTTCAAAGTCTTTCCTGATAGTTCGGCGTCAACGAAATAAGTATATCTCTTATCACGTTCTCATTTGAAGCCAGTGATTTCAACAACTTGCAAAGCCATTCCGCCAATTTGAAGTCGTCTGTTCCAGTTGCGGAAAGAATAGGTCTCATGGCTAGTTCCATTTTGTATGATGTGCAAGAAAAGCATCCTTACCAGAAACAAGCTTTGTTATTGGCTTGGGCAAAAACTTGTTGACTGTATGGTTAAGCTCCCTAACGTTCTAGTTGGTCTTTGGAATTGCCCATGACAGTCGGCACATCGCGACGGGGCAGCCCAGCGGCAGAGTGTACTGATTAAAGGAAATTTCTAGGAACTTTCAGAAATCGTATTAATTGCATGCTGACGCAGTGAAGCTCCTCAGGGATGTCTGTAGTTAGTCGCAAGACGTTCGTCGTGTGCAACCGCGAATCTTTGTATTGTGTGGCGGAGCCTTTGATATGTCACGGGAAATATGTGGTGATTTATGGTGATTGGTGTATTGAAGTTTTTGGGTGTTGCAGTTTTGGGAGTGAGTCACCCTGAAGTGTTCGTGAAGGTAAGATCTATGCAGGTGGTTGATAGTCTGAGCAAGCACTTGTGTTTGTAAAGATTCAAGTTCAAGATCGATGAGCGATAAGTATCCGTGTTTCTGATTTGGGCTTGTAGGTAGGGAACTTTGTGCCCTATTAGATATACAGAGCTTGCTCGGCGCAATTTGAGATTTTGCAGGGCCGAGCAGATTCCATGATTAAGAGTAGGCCCTTGCATGCTGACGCGTTTGATCTTATTTGAACTGTGCTGTGCCTGTATACAAGTTGATGCTTCATTTACTGTGTCGATATCGTTTGCATCTGTTTGAAGAGTGCTGGAACTAGTGGTTCTTGAACTTCTGTATTGTTTGCGTCGTTTCGCGTTGGGCTCATGAACAGTATACAGTCCTCTGCTATTTAAACCAACAAGACAAGCGTTTCCGATACTAACCGGGCGCGAAACATTTGAATCGATTCACAACACTGATCACCCATGCCCGCATTAAACATTCCCCCTGAGTGAACTGATCATCCATGCCCGCATTAAACATCCCCCCTGAGTGAACTGATCACCCATGCCCGCATTAAACATTTCCCCGAGTGCGAACAGGATTGCCGCCGCCTGAACTATGCCAAGCGAACGACTGCTTCAGTTAAATTAGTCACACGCAACAGGAAAGACCGCGGTGCATGTCAAATGAGAAGGCTACCACGCAGGACAAGCTGAGAACCTACCAAGTAGGCTATGTTGAAATAGCACACACCTTGAAGCCAGTCGTGCTAACAACGCGCGTACAAAAAGCACCACATCCTCTGAAACTATGATAACACACAAATCGTCCTTAATATAATCGCATTTTGCTATTAACTATGTACATGTAAGGAAGTCACATACAGAAAAATCGATGTTCGCTGGCAACGCATTTATCAAGAATCCTTTCTTATATAGGCCTGGCTCATGACTCGCAGTTTAAAATACGCACGTCAAAATAGCCAACTCAGTCTATACTTTGTGACATCTGCCAAGGGTAAGCCCGACCAATATAACTCTCCTCAAAGAGGTAAGTCTAACCTCAAAACAACAACGAGGAACAGCATTTATTTTGAATATTTTGAGTCGATACAGTAACTTGCTCTCGTCACCCGAAAGAAGAGTCTTCACTCAAGTAAGAAGGAAATCGCCATCCGCAAAACAAAGCAAGGTTTTACTTCCCACAAAAACAAAGCAAAAATTTACTTTTCCACAAGAACAAAGCAAAAATTCACTTTTCCACGTAACAAAGCAAGGTTTTACTAGGCACGTTAAGTTATTAAGGCAACTACTGTCCAAGTGCACATGTAAACTGAGGTCAAGTTCAGCGTGGCTCCGAACTGGCTCTGCAGTCATGAAATCTTGCGGCGATATCGACCCGGAATAAATTCGTTTCTTACGCAGTCCTCTAATTGCTGGACCATAAAACTACGTTGTAGAATACCTCGACGTCGGCTAACTTCCCATCGTAGAAGCGGCCCGTGGCAAATACGCCGGCGGCACCTGGCCTAAACTGGTAGCTAGGCGGGCTCCGCAAGTTAATCCACAGTTCCTTTTTGCCAAACGTAATCCCACCTTCAGAGGATGAGTGGAGTACAGCCTGATCACGATCAAGAACATGATACTTCATCGATGATTTTTGCAACCAAGGGTCTTGTAGGCGAAACATGAACGTACTCTCGCTGAATTTGTAGTTAGGACCGTAATCGCCTAAATCACAATATGTTGCGCTAACGTATAAAACAATACAGTCAACCTGTTGCTAACGTAGTCTTTATAATATTAAAGACGGTCTGTAAGCACCGAAAATTTGCATAATACGATAACAAACACAAGATCACTTAACAGCTCTAAATGAATGTATTTCATTCCCTGACTGTGCGAAAATCAAGCATTCTTTTGACGCAACGTTCTGCAAATAGGGCTTTTCGCCAAGAAATCTTATATTTTCAAGCGTCAGCAAATAGGCAAGGCTGAAAATCCCTTCATGAAAACTTTAAAGTACACCCTCGTCTTTATTCTTGGATGCTTATGGAAGCTCTGAAATCAGTGAATTTGATAAGCATGTGAGAGCGGAATGAAACTTCTGCCACTCAACGAAATACTGTCAAATTATTTAAATGGAATTCATCGGACGAGGTTATATTAACCTTAAAAGCCATTAGTCTGGTTTGATAATGATAGATGGAGGCAAATGAGAACGTTTACGTGGGAAAAAAAAATCCGAAAGCTACCAACATGAACGATCTGCATCTTATAATCACGTAATTCCTTTATCCTACGTAAGCCTAATTTTCAAAGGTTGCATGCATAAAATTTCTGAAAGTCCCACGCGCAAATTTAAGAAATTTTACATACACAAAACTTCCGAATAAGAAGTCTTCTAATAAGAAAAATCAAATTACATAATCTTATACACATGAAGTATCTGATGCTTAGTTTCGTTAAATTAAAGACAATCAAACTTTAGCTTCTTGCACTTTCTTACTAGACCATGGGACATCGGTATAGCCTCCGAACATGCGGCTTGAATCATCCACAGCGACAATAATCGTATTCTTCCGCCCGTTGCACAACCTGTGGAATGTGTCAGCGTGCCAGCCATCTCGTGACGCTCTCCAACACAACGCATATTCACCAAACGCATCAACATCTAGCATCCAGCGAGCGATGGTTGACGAGAAAGACCCACTTCTTAGTATTTCAGAGGGAACTAGAATAGGAAAACCCATGTAACTTACGATTTAAAGAATACAAGCGTGGCCATATAATACATCACAGAACATGACGGCTAGTACAGGAGTTACAAAATACGACTGGTGTGCCAACCAACTAGGAGAGGCTTCATGCGGCGGTCAGTGGGCAAGCTGGGAATGAGACAAATTTTTGTGGCTACCCTGTTTGGCGAGCCTCCTAAGAAGACTTAACAACTGCACGGCTAGGTCGTCTGCTGGGAAGGTCTTTACGAAGCATGCCGCCTGGTAACTGGGCACAGTGCGATGTCAGTTTCGCGATCGTTGGAGCGTTCGTGTGTAGACACGTAAAGAGCTCTTTAGCTCCTTGAGAGGCTCAACGAACATCCGACAACTGGCCTCATTTGCTGTCACCGAGGATTTTTGTTCTGCAACTGTCCACATAAGAGGACGCCAATATACTAATACAGGCTCGGGCACATAAGAGCTTTGATCCAGCGCAAGGGAGATTATCAGAATGACTTACGACGAAAGACTTTGACTTTGGTGGTAACCGAGATCTCAGCCGTTCCGTCCTTGATGAAGCAAGTAAATGAGCCATCGCGACTGACTTGCAGAGTCGCAGTTATGGTGCTGTCAGTCCGAGATTCACGCTGGTTTTCGGCAGCCGCATCGTTTGAATTATTCCACCAGGTGGCTGTCATTGCTTCAGGGAGTCCTTCAGCAGAGCAGTTGAGGCCATCGTCCGGTGCGAGAAACATTCGGGCTGGCGGGCGATCGACAAAGCTGAGAGGCTTTAACGTAAGGACCACCGACACGGACGAGGCGCCTGAATGGGTTAGTTATAAATCAATCAATCAATCAATCAATCAATCAATCAATCAATCAATCAATCAATCAATCAATCAACCAACCAATCAATCACCCAATCAATCAATCAATCAATCAAGCAATCACCCAATCAATCAATCAATCAATCAAGCAATCACCCAATCAATCAATCAATCAACCAATCAGTCAATCAATTAAATGGTACTTCCTTCACGTGGAGAAAAACGTCTCGCACCAAACAAAGAAAAGGCATCATGCATGAGGGAAATCAAGCATCGTTTTTGAATAAACAATACATGCAAGCCAACAATAAATCCGACTGAAAACACACAACGGACAGGCAGACCATGTCGCAGCCAATCTGATTGATCGTACTCCGTGCGAGGACACATGGATCAACCAAAGCACATACTTAAACCGCTCTATCGCGGTTCTCAAAAAACGCAAATCGATTATCATACCTAGGTAATTTTCTGCAGAGCATAAGTAGACTCCGGCATCAACAAGAGACACCTTGCTTATTTGTAAAACACCATCTGCTTGAGTGGTCCTACCGTCTGCAGGCAAATTCCCGTAAGCTTTACTCCATACCGGTGTTGCCGGTGGCGATGAAGTAACAAGACATCGAGGAAATGTCACGTGGGAGCCAACATTTGCAATCAATAGTGTACGGTTTATGGAAATTAATGGCGAGGCTATGACAGCAAACGAGAAGAACAACCAGAGGCGCACCAGCAAACGTCACAAGAACTAAGCCACAGATATCCCTATCTCACTATCTATCTATCTATCTATCTATCTATCTATCTATCTATCTATCTATCTATCTATCTATCTATCTATCTATCTA
>QQSS02238268.1:0-21353 GCA_003687565.2 Craspedacusta sowerbii | reverse complement strand
ACTACTACTACTACTACTACTACTACTACTACTACTACTACTACTACTACTACTACTACTACTACTACTGCCACTACTACTAAAGTCTACGCGCTAAATAGCGGTGCGCTAATCTTTGATCTAAAGCGTTCATTCGTTGTACGCAGAGTACTCAGTATGCTATACTAACGGTACTTACTGTTACTGGTACCGTTACTGTTACTGCTACTGCTACTGTTACTGTTGCTGTCACTGTTACTGGTACTGTTACTGTTAATGTTACTGGTACTGTTACTGTTACTGCTACTGTTACTGCTACTGTTAGTTACTGTAACTGCTATTTAATGGACGCTGGTAAGCATGATCAGAACGATACCCAGAGCTCGGCTCGGTCCGTTCCGCTAAGTATCGTGCATTTCGCTCGCTTAAATCGTACCGGAAATTTTTTATGGCAAAATATCGCTTGTCTTGTAAAACGACCAATACTTTCCGATACTAAACAATCCACGTATTGTTGTTGATCGCTTCAAGAGTTCGTATGTTATCGAGGGAAATTGAGTCACCGCTAGCCTTCTACTATTGAAGATTGCTACATTACAGGGAAAAGTTTGCTTTAAAAACTAATTTAAGTTTTTTTCAAAGAGCTTACTAAATGCCCCATGAAACGATATAGGCTGTAAAACATCTTGTATAGATGATTTGAGCTAGCAAGGTACACCGCACGAGTCACCATTAATAAACACGAATAATCGCACTTGATATTACATGCATGACAAATTAACGATTACAAAAATCCTTGCAGTTCTTCATGCTGAAAGATGAAATGATCAGCAGCTTGAATGTTTTGAAAACTATAACGTAAAGAATGAACCTTACGCAAGTAAAGCCAACAACCTTGTAAGGGCTGATGACGTCCTCATAACTAATCAGATCGGGGTGAAACCCTGTCATAACATAACGCACATTCAAAAATTACTTTTATATTTGAGGAGACGACAAAGCTAAGTGATGCAAGTAATCAAATTGATTTCCTTGGTAAGGCACACGTATCAGTAATGGTAGTGGATGACCATCTCAACTAGGAGTAACAATATGTGCCAAACAACCTAGTCAGAAAAGTACGAAAATCGTTAGCGAAACACTGAAAAAAAACAGATACATTGAATTAGCACGGAGAAAAGTATTGCACGTATTTAAGAAATTCTCTGGTAAAAGGATAGTTAATAACAAGCATCAACGCATGCAAAACGTAGAAGGTAAAAAGCAAATTATTTCAGATCACTAGATACATAAGAAATGTTTATTTAGAAAGCAGAACAATCAAGCATATAATAAACCAACCGAACTTCACAATGACCAAAACAAAAATAGCAAGCGATACGTTAAAACACTCAAATTTCTGATAAGCAAATAGTCTAGTGCTAAGTCTAAATGCCGTTCATACACCAGGCAGGATGGAATGTTAAAATGATCCAATAAATTACTGCATTCAGATTGTTCACACAAAAAAATCAATACCATTTGAAGATAGAGACTCTTAGAGAAAATTAGTGACTTAAGCGCCTTGCTATGTTGCGCAGTTCAGACTATTACAAAGTTGCTTTACTTAGTTCTAAAAACTATCAGCGCTAGTCTGCACTAGAACGACCTGACTTCCAGATCACTTCGAGAATGCCAATAACGAGGAGCCATACTTCACAAAGGAGATAACAACATTGATCGGCATTAGAACGATGCAATCATTGTGTTCGAACAGGACATATTTTAAAACTAGGAATCGTAAACGAACGATCTCTTGAATCCAAACTCGTTAAGTTTCGTCACGTTTGGTAAAATTTACGATCTCGGAAAAGTATTGCTTGTTTACGGAAAAAACTTTCCGAGCTTTTCCGACGCTCATAGACGGCGAATCGTACCGTTCCGTTGTATCGCGTCGTATCGTACCGTATCGGAAAGTATCGGTCCACTACAAGTATCGATCAAGCCTGGTTACAATTACTGTGACTGCTACTGTTATGTTACTGACTGTTACTACTACTATTACTGTCACTGTTACTGCAGTTTCCGGTACAACCCAGCGTCCTTATGGCCTTACCCATAGTGTTATTACATGCTTTTTTTTTACTCGTAAGGACTCGATTGCAAATTATAGCAACTCTGTTTCAACCTGAACTTTCTCCCAGCGGATAGCTTGCGCTTAGAAAGGCCTTTCAATCACAGTAACGGTCACTTTAGAAACGTGTGGCTTGGTATTGAATTCCATTCATAATCGCCATGCAACTATCATATTGCTGCAAATACGTGCCATATGTTTAGGCTTTTTCTATTGTCTACGAGCCTAGACCTTTTCTACGACCACGGTTTGGGTGGTTTCCGAAGACCTTCGGCTTGTTACATAGAAGATTTTTTGTTGGGGAAAAAATACTAACTTAACCAACAGAAACCCCAGCAACAGGATTTTCGATCGCGACATTGTCGAGGATAACGTCTTGCACCATCACGACACAACTTTCAACTATATTATCATCTAAACTGTATTATATGAACTATATTATCTGCATATGATAAAACATGTGATCAGTTGAATACATTAATATTCATGCTATCATGTCTAAATGTTGACTATCATTATTTCCGACATGTGGAATTCAATTTCCGCATTTTATTTCATTCGATATTAATCATGTTTTTGTCCTCAATTCTTGTGTCGCTGAACAGCGAGGTCAATCCACTAACGCTCTCCATATTCTGTTATACTTGTGGCAATTTCTCACGGTGCCTAAGTTGTTTTCGAGTTGTTCTGCCTGTCCTAACCTACGTTCCTGGTCGGATCACCTCGTGGTAGGCTGTGTCTCGAGTCTGCGTCGTGACTGTGCTATACGTGCACAAGAAAAGCAATTAGTCAACAGCAAAGCTTGAATAATGTACTCCGCATAATCATATTCAAGTGGTGTCTTCATTTAATCAACGAACTATCTTCGAGAATAATTACGATTGATTGATTGATTGATTGATTGATTGATTGATTGATCGATTGATTGATTAATTGATTGATTCATTGATTGATTGATTGATTGATTGATTGATTGATTGATTGATTGATTGATGGATTGATGGATGGATGGATTGGCTAATTGATTGATTGGCTGTTTGTTTGATTGATTGATTGATTGATTGATTGACATGAGCCTGCAAGCAATTTTAGCGAAGGCCTGTGCTAAAGTCAGCTGCACTTCCCTATATATTAAGGAGATCCAATGTTATCACTGCCCGGAAAAAAATTATTTTATTCTTAAACTTTATTATGCCTCAGGATTTAAGTGTACGAACGAGCATTCCAAAAATTTCTTGAGTCTGACCCCCTTCAGTTTGATTTCGAACATTCTCCTTGTGGGTAAATATAGTTTATATCTTAGGCTGTAAATTGATCACTGACCATTGCCTTTGGAATGCTATTACAGACCGACATCATTATAACGACATTCCTGAAGCCCTGGTTTCGAAATATGACCAGCCTTCGGTTGTGTTAAGTTTGCATTGAACAACGTTTGACGATCGAAGAATTCTCTGCGTACTGGTCGTGGAATCCACTGAAATTAGTGATTTGACAACACTACTGCAATCTAAGTGAGGATAACGGAGCTGCGTCACAGGTTGTACTTCATGGTACGTTAACGTCCAGTGAAACGATGTTCCGAAAATGGCCGATACAACCGCTGAAAGTTCGATAGGGAGTAGCATCATTTTTTTAGAGCAACCTTGTAACATTTTTCAGATGATGTGTTCGGCTAATATTGGGCTTCTGGCTTAGAGATCAAGCCTGGTACTTCCTTGCTTGTAGCTAAATGTCCTGGAATTTTCTTGAGGAAACCTTACCACCGTTAATAACAGTCAATGTCACGAGCAAGAACAGTCAAAGTTACGGGTCAGTAATGTTTCTATCGTGAATATTGTTTAAAATGCTTGTGAACTTGTTGGAGCGCTTTTAAATGCACTACTTTTGCTTGTTTTTGATGATGTTGTTGCTGTTGTTGTTTTTTGTCTTTTTCCGACAAGCTTTCTCACATGTCTATAATTGAATGATACTTGTTATTTATTTTGTTTGTTTTCTTGTTGTATTATAATTTTATTTAGGTTTACTGGTTTGTTTATGTGATAGCTTGTACCTCGAATTCTTTTTCAGCTTTTTTTGCCAGTGAAGTAAACAATTGGGCCTCGACCTGAAGAAGCCTTAGTATTTGTTGTTTTACTGACAGCTTAAATGTAGCCCAACTGATTACAAGTTATTGAAAGCATGCTGATTGTGTGCTTTGCTTAGTAGCCTTTCTCTTGGTTACAAAGAGTGATTAGGATTGATGGTGGTAATAGGATTGCCTCCAAATCTTCTTGATAATCTTTTGCTCATGTATTTTTGCCAATCTTGCCATGCATGCAAATACAATATTATTATCCATGATTTGGCTTGTTTAGGAAGTCACAGGTTAGATTTTTATAAGGCTAGTGATATTCCCTTGTTTATATTTTGCCTAATTTGCGAAATTTCTAATTGGCTATAATTAATTTGCTTGTGAGAACATTGCTAGGATGGCATGAACTTTGGCAACTTTTAATAGTGCCATAGCTTCCAAGGAAGCCTTGTTCTTCCAAGGAAGTAATTTTTCCTGAGAAGTCATCGTGAGGTGTAGCTATTTTCATAGAGAATTGCTTTGTCGTCAAAAGTCCATGGGATCGCGTAGTCGTAGTTCACTACTTAACAATATTTTTTGCAGTATATTTGCTAGAAGTGCACTGCATTGATTGTGAAGCAGGTCAATGTGAGCATTTCCATTTGGTTTATGCCCCTTGCTTCCCTGCGTTCCAGTGGTGCTTTGAACGTGTAAGTTATTCATGGTCATCTATTTTTTTTTATTTTTTTTTTATTTTTTTATTTTTAATTCAGAGCACATTCTAATGCTTTTAGTCTTCCATGTTTTATTTGCAAGTGTGGCCCAGTAGTCTGCTGCATTTGCATGATTGTTTCCCAACAAGAATTTTGGGCTCAGTCATTTAATTTGTTCAGACTGCTGTCAAGTCGTGCTGAGCTTTTGTGTGATGATTGCTTGTTACCAACATTGAAAAGTACTAAGGGTGAATGCCTTCAAAAGTTTCCCCTCGTTTTAAAAGTTTTACTTTAAGGGACTGTTTTTCTTGCTTAAATCTGCCTTAAGAAAACTTGCTGAACAAATACAGATGTTTTGCAATAACCTAGGAAGTCGTAAATTAGGATTTTTTGACAACCTTTGAGCACTTCCTGTTACACTGCAGATTATCTCTTTTCTCTCCTGAAGTGTGTTGGGATATCGATTGTACATTGCTAAAATTTTTTTCAAAATTTGCAGCTGTTTTTTGTTTTTGTGCCAAATGTTTCATGGTTGACTCAAATCGCTCGTAAGTTTTCATGATGTTCTAAAGACAAGAGTTGCTTAGGTTCTGATGGGTTTTCAACGTTAGCCTTAGCGGAACTTGAAAAGCGATTGGTTATTTTAATTTAGGTTGTTTCTTAAGTGAAGGGATGTATTGTAGGTGACGCATTTATATCAATGACGGCTACCGACTCAATTAAGCCAATCTATTACCCTATACGAGTAATCTGGCATGTTTTGCATGTTCTAAGCGCTTGGAGTGTTTTGTAAAGGTTGTCTTTCCATTTAACTGGTATTTGTGAAAGGTTTGTATCACCGTAATCGAGTTTCTTCAAATTAAATACAGTCCCTCTCTGGAGGAGACGAACCCAAAAACGATTTCGAGATTGGACCGTGAGGTTAGTTTTCACGGTGGGTTGTCACCCACGTCAATTAAAAATAATTCATATGACAAACTATTTACCTCCGAGGCCTTATAATACCTCAGAATTCGACGGAGAGGTTGCAGTTTTTGCAGTTCTTTTTCTTGTGACATGTGTTTCCCGCCCAGAGCCTGACGCCGCTTATGTCCAAAGCAAGGCAACCCATTTCCCAGTCTGCGAAAAAAAAAAGCAGCATTTTAACGTATAAGACAGGTTGGTTTTACGATGAGTATTCTTCGCTGCTCCTTAGAAATGTTAGCGTTTTTAGTGTTTTTAGGACGGTGCTAAGAGTTAACGTTGTACATTCAAGAGGATGTTGCTGAGGAACTCAGTTATATCGTGGACCGCCGTCAGGTCAACCATATGTTTCTAAAGTCAAGGGCCATCCTTTTGCGGGGCCATTTTCGTAATCTTTGCTTAAAGGTTACTTGTGAGTTCTCTAGGTGAATCAGCAGTTAGTTTCTGGTCAAGCGTGGATTTGGAATTTTTAAGTTCAATTAACTTCAAATTCAATTTGATCGTAAACAAAATGCGGCAGTCTCTCGGCCGATTTCAAATTTGCAGGTAAGCCTCTTAAAGTTTGGCTGGCTTTCTTCACCCGAACTCAGAGCGGATGTCACTGTCTACTGCTTACGTAAGATGTTCACAGCGGTCCTGCTGGAACGTTTGTCCGTTCCCCTGTCGATTCGTATCTACTCTGGGATTAGAGTCTTTTTAGTAACTTAATTTGTTAATTAGCCGCGTGGGTCCTTTGGCATGCTCTTGCAGTCTCGTCGGTTTAGCCGTTTCCTTATGCGCCATTTTGCCTTTATTTCTTTTCTATTTTGTTGTTGCTTGGTTAGGGAGATCATAGCTCTGGCTTATGCTTGCAAAAAGAATAATAATTAAAAATAATAAAAAATTCATAACTTTTGCATGTGGGAGTTCGTAACTCTCGCTCTCACCTATAAGAACATTGCATAATTCTAGCTTAATGGAGTTCGTAACTCTCGCTCATTTTATTAAAAGAATCGTAATTTTATTTATTTATTTATTTTTTGCTTCTGCCCAATGGAGTTTAAGAAAATAACTCTTGCTTTCATCTATCAAAGAGATTCTCAATTTTAGCTTTTGTAAATCTCTTCGCATTTTGTAAAAATAAATTCATAATTTTAAACGTAATAACTCTCGCTCTCGCTTGTAAATAAAAATCACTATGTCAGCTTGTGTTGTTTATGCTACTTTGATTTTGATGTTTGGAACATTTTTTTTTGTGCAGTTTACTCGTGTAGGAACCTGAAGCCGAAAAAAGGAGACGGTATGAACTTAATTGCGTTAATTTTCTTTATTTACCTCATTTATTTACCTCCCTTTGTTTGCGTTTTACGCTAGCTCTGCTTGAAAATGAGGTTGCTTACTTAGTCATTACGTTTGCGTCTTGGAATAACTTGCGTTGTAGTAGTTGTTGTTTTTGATTATTTTGCTTATTGTTTGTTTTGTTGTTTTCGTTGACGATGTTGTTCCATTTTGTTGAATTGGTTTTTCAATAAAACAGCGGATTTTTTTGTAGCCTTATATTGGCTGTTGACTTGTACTTGTTTCGTTTGTTTTCTTTGCTTATAGGCGACCCTTTATCCTTTGTGTTTGATTATGTTGTTTATTGGTTATTTTGTTGTTTTGGTTGACGATGTTGTTCCATTTTTTAAAATTGGTTTTTCAATAAAACTGCGGATTTTTTTTGTAGCCTTATATAGACTGTTGACTTGTACTTGTTTTGTTTGTTTTCTTTGCTTATAGGCGATCCTTTAGCATGGGTGGTGTTCGGGTTCGGCAAGCAAAAGTGCTGTACCGGGCAGATTCGCGACAGGAACGCCAAGTGGAATGAAGAGTCGACGTTGTGAGTTTCTTCCCGTCTTATTTTTCCCGTTTTTTAATGCTGCTTTGATTGCGAGAGCGTTTGCTGGACATGGTTTTGATCTTGTCCGACGCCCCATCCGATATTGAAATCTGAAATGTTTCATTAATTTGCCCGTAGATTGTTGCCTTCCGTTAAGAATCGAAGATACTTTTTTTGATTGGCGCTCGTATACGGCCGATTTCAGAATTTCGAAGGGTTGCTGGTCATCAAATGAGCTTGTAAAGTTGCTTCTTATTGTATTATCTGTTAAGTTGCATTTTTTTTCATTGTCCGACACAATGTGCGGGTGCTTATATGTGACTTGGTCACGAGCGACACGTGATACTGCTGCTCACCTGAAAAATATCGGGTTGGAGGTAATCCCAAATCCTCAATACGTCAACAAAGTTGCTTGAATCTGGTTGATCTGGTAACCTTTCTGGCTGTATATGATCCACATGTTTGCCCGTTCGGGATATTGGTAACAAGGTGTCGGTATTGATCTGTAGTCCAAGAAAGCAAAGTTTTGTACTGAGGCGGAATAAGGCTGCTAGGTGGTGAGAATGTTTATTATGGTGGGGATGATAATGATGCTATTGATAATTATTTTGATGTGGATTTTGTTGGAGATAACGAAGATCGTGTAGATGTTCGTGACGGGTATATTGGTGACGATAGCGATGACGAACTTGTTTATGGTGATGTTGACGATGCCTATGTTGACAATGTGATGTCGTAATGTGTTGACATAGTGATGATGATGATGATGTTGATGATGGTTGTGGTGGTGGTGGTGGTGTTTGTGGTGGTGGTGGTGGTGGTGGTGGTGGTGGTGGTGGTGTCGGTGGTGTCGGTGGTGTTGGTGGTGGTGGTGGTGATGATGATGATGGTGATGATGATGATGATGATGATGATGATGATGATGATGATGATGATGATGTTGATGATGATGATGATGATGATGATGATGATGGTGGTGGTGGTGGTGGTGGTGGTGGTGGTGGTGGTGGTGGTTTAGATGATGGTGATGGTGATGAGTGATGAGTTTCCGCTTACGAATGTCGTTGTATGTGAACTGTTTAATATCGGATTTGCGTCCGCAGAGTTTTCCGTGGGTCAATTTTTGCGAACCCAGCCAGACCTGGTGTATGAAACCCCAGTCTATACCCTCCCCGTTGCCAAACAGCAGCTTTTCGCTTTATGCGACCCTAGCCTTGCAATAGTGTATCGTTCAATCATGTCTTTGTGGTATCGTACTATTACGCGCATGTCACACTCTTAGTTCGGATAGTTTGACAGATGCTTTATTTAATTTATGTTCCTCGATCTACAGTACCATCACCGATGCAAAGCTTCCTTTAAAGCTAACGGTGAAAGACAAAGACGATACGCTCGGGCAAATCATTGTTCCCGTCTCGGATTTGCCACACGACGAGCATTTCCTCAAATGGGTTCCGATTGGGCCGCATCGCAAAAACCCGAATCCGTCCGGAGAACTATGCCTCGATTGCTGGGTAGACGATTTTTACGATGAGTTGGATGGTTCTAAGGAACGGACGGCTTTCAAGCCTACGAAAATGGCGAAATTAAAGAGCAAACTGCGAGGTAAAAACGGAGACGCTGTGTCGCCGAACATGTCCGACGACAGACGACACACGTACGGGTTTGGCGTCACGTCTATTAAAGGTTCTGTATCTGTAGAGGATATATCTGGTACGAATCGGATTGCAAAATCGAAGCTCATTTCGCCACTGAGCTCAAATTTGCTCTTAGGCAACTCGTTGCAACCTCCGGACATGCAGAGAGCGGTGAGCACAATAGGCCTTGGTCTAGCTGACCAGCGTCGGGTGCCCTCAGCCAGGGACGACTTCTCCGTGCTGGGCTCGTTGCCCGTCATCAGAGAGCAGGCGTATCCTCCGAAAGTCTTAGGCGTCGTGCCTACCTCGGGACCGTGTACTGGCGGCACGTTGATTCAGATCACGGGCAAGAACTTAGGATTGGCAAAAGAAGACATCTCGCGGCTCATGGTGGCTGGCTGTAACTGTCTGCCATCGCTTGAATACTACACTTCGAATAAGATCATGTGCACTACGACAGAGTCGGAAGGCATCGGACCGATTTCTATAACTACCAAGAGTGGCGGGACATCGTCTTCGAAGATGATGTTCGAGTTTGTTACAGCGGCCCGAGATGAAGACGACCAGCGCCTCCTCGATGACTATGGAACAGGTAAGTGACGATCGCGAATCCTGGCTTCAATATAAATTCCTCATTTCCCTGCAAGAACCCTCCTTTAACTGTTGGTATGAAGTTTACTTTGATGGTTCGTGGTATGTAGTAGGCCTACTGATACTGTACGATCCATGGTATATAGTTATAATACTATAGGGTTACTGGCGTAGTAGGGATGATGCTAATATTGGCACTATTAATATAAAGTAACTTGTTAACATACTATTACACGCGGCATCTTATCTTCATCGCGGCGTTTGTTACTAGTATACTAAAATATGTTAGTGTAATACATAATAGTATAGTATAGCATATGATATAGTATAGTATGTTATAATACGGTATGGTATGGTATGGTGTGGTATAGTGTAGTATAGTATAGTATGGTATAATGTAGTATATTATAGTCTTAAAAATTAGTATACTTATACGCTATGCTATTAAAGTATGCTAGCATGCGATATAGTAATGTGGTATACTAGTTTAATAGAGTTATTTTCTATGATGAATCCAGTTTGGATCCAATTCTACGTTTGTTAATAGTTTAGGATATGTCTGCATCAGGGTAATCTTTCATTTTGGCTATCTATATTCATGTCCGTGCGTGTTTCCATGACCCCTCTACGTTTTTTTGCTCTTTGACTAGCGTGAGTTCAAGTTTTGTTTGACGCTTGGGTGGTCGCATGAATAGAAGGGTTTTGTTGTAGATTCGGGAAGATGTTCCGGTACGTCCGAATCGGATCGCGATAAGGACGAACTTATCGAAGACCTGCAGCATCAAGTCCAACGTACGTCTTCCGTTGTGGTATATTTGCCTTTTTCGTGTTCTGTTTTTTGTTTCTGTCAAGTTTCTCCGATGGTTACTTTACAGCATGTACTTCGATATTTTGATCGATGTGATGTAACATTCCTTCTGATCATCTGTCCTATCTAGCCCTGATACGTTAATATCTTGTGCTTCATCGAATGGCAATTTTGATCCTATTTACGATCTATGCTTGCCTCGGTTGCCGTTTCCCCTTGCTTTCCCACGGAATTTATATCTTGTGCCTTTGAATTTCGGCATTAATGCCACAGCGATTTTGTTTAAGCCTATCTTGTGTAGTTATTAAGAAATGACGATTTTGATCGTAGTTCACTCCGTGCTGTTCATTGCTATGATACGTTGTCCTTCGACTGCTAATGCGATGGTATTTCTGCCTCTTCTTTCTTGTCGCAGTCGTTCAACTTGGAAGTATTTTCTAGGAATGGCCGCTCAAAATCGCGATCTCCGTGAGTACATCGACAAGCTAGTGTGTTACCTGATGGACAAGTATCCGGACGCTCTGGAGTCGTCGAAAATGTACAGATAATAATCAGAACTTGTTCCTGCTCAGCTCTGGGCACGATGGCGTGAAGAGTTTCTTATTCGCGCTTACTATTCTTCGGCACGCCTGTTGGCGAACGTGCGCTGCGCCATGCGTTGTTTGCCCAAGACTTGCTTTGGTTTCTCGGGAATGCTCATCTAGTTCCTTGGTTGCAACTTCCGGTGTTGCCGTGCTGTTCGCCCCTGCTTTGCACTTTTCCAGGTGAAAGCGTTTTGAAGAAGAGAACGCGCTTGTAAGCGCGAGTTCATGTGAGAGTTTGTGTACCTGAGCTTGGCTGCGACTGGTGACCAAAGCGTCGCCTACGTTAGGAGCTTTTCCCCCTTCTTTTAAATTTGTGAGAAGGCCAAGTTGTTAGCATATTATTGTTGGGATTGGGGAGATTTATTGGGCTAAGTACTACATCTAAGCTCTTGGCCGGGAAGCCCTGACCGCATGAGGCTTCTCGACTTTTTTTGCTATTTGCGCACGGTATTTGGCGAAAAGCTTCTCATGTACATGCGTGTGGTGTTTGAATTATTTTTGTTTTGTTTGTTGTTTTTACCCATTTTCGGATCCTTTTATTATGCTTGGTGAATAGATGAATTTGGCACTTGTTCATACATGTGTTACTTGGACTATGTGGGCTACCTGCTTGGCAACCCTCCTTTTGCGAGTATGGTTAGGATCACTTTGCTGCAAGTATGACGAAAACGCAACCGCATGTCATTCTGGTACCGCCGCGAGTGGTCGCAAAGTCGGAGCCTCAAGACTATGTCGCTGCTTGTACCTGGGTTGTAAGAACTTCTTTGTTAAAACTCGGTTAGACCTTGTCACTCGTATATATGTCCCAAGTTAACACAAAAGACGAATTAGAACAGTTGGCCGGTGACTGCTACTACGATACTCAATTTCTCGTAAAAAAAAAAGCTTGACCATTTCCAAAGTCATTAATAAAGATTATATAAAGGTTAACTTGATAATTACTAGAAATAGGGCCCGGCCATCCGCGCAGGCAGTGAAACGCTCAATTAAAAAAAAGTCTGAATTCCAGGCATTTCACATGCATCAATCACAAAATTCTCGATAGCGCCGATGTATCGGAAGTCGTTCGCGGGAAACAGCTACCACATAAGCAAGGCAAAAGCAAGTTTCGCAAAACGAGAGAGAAAAAATAACAAAACAATTTCGAACGATTACTGCAACCTTAACCTTTACATTCTCATAAGGCGGCGGTACTATTCTACGGTAACTTAGAAGCACGCTACAAACTAGCGCTGACTCGGCAGTAAGAGCCACACTACCAAATAGCTACATAAGAAAGCTGTCAGTGCCGTCACTAACCCGGAAAAAAAATATATCCGAAAATTCAATGGCAGCGAAAAGGCAGTGAAAAGATCAAAGCAGCCAGGCAACATAAATAACGGTATCACAAACAAAGATTCGTGCAGACTACAAGAAATCGGGATAAAAAAAATCCGGCAGCGGACTGCGCTACAGTGCCCGACAAACGTCGTGCGCAACAATAAATACTTTAAATATTTGAAAACAAAAATATTGACACCAAGACATTCAGAATCCAAATATTCCTGATCAACGACTAAATGCAAAAACGGTGCGATGCAAAACAGCAAGCTAATGGACCGCGTTCTCGGCTAACTCTTCGTCGTTTTCGGCGTCCTCCCCTTCATCGGTGCGATCGCTTTCCTTGGCCGCATCGAAATCTGCGCTCTTTGCAGCTCCTTGGGCATTCCCATCATGATCAGCGCCATCAGGAGTAGCGCGTTTCACATTCGAGTTTTCCAGTTCACTTTCGTCATCGGTATCATCCTCAGTATTCTCAACAAATGCCTTCCGGCCAAGATCTTCTTGCTGCTTAGTGGTGATCGGCCCTGTCGTCGGCACAACTGTAACGGTCGCCTGCTTGCCTACGATCTGGCTGGTTGTACCCCCGACAAGCTTCTTCAGTACGGAAGGCCCGCCATCCGACGCATCAGGCCGGAGAGGAACGACTTTTGGGGAACCGGCGACGATTTTTGAATGTGTGTGCCTATCACGACTGCCGGGCTTATCATGCTTACTTAGATACTCTATGACTACGTTCGGCCTATCTGGAGTCTTCCTTGGCTTGGAAATTCCGCGAAGATCGTCTTCCTCACGATCATGCTCGTCGAAACCTAGGAAGAAGTTTTGCTTTTGCTTCCTTAGTTCAATGATACACTCGTATCGTAAAAACCTAGACCTGAACAGTGCCAAATTTATATTCTTGAAACGCTGAAGTAATCAAAGCTATTGACAGCGCATTGACAAGCATTAGAGAGTATACAACGTTGTGAGATGTCAATGTTGTGATGCGATTCAATATTCAGAAAACTCCCTGCAGTAACGACGAAACGACTGCACCGAAACGAGCCCGGAGACGAAGACGATTTCGTCAAGACATGCCTACCATTCCTAGATAAGTGGCGTGCAACCATGATGTGACCACGAGAGCAATATAAACCCATGGGCCGGGCAAGAATCGCCGTTAAGAGCTCCGGCGGCCACTGGCAGTTTGTGAAAACGTATGACAATTTCAAGCAGTTTTCTCACATGCATCAGTATAGTCACTAAAAGCATCGGCTTAACCAGTGTAATATCCCAGAGGAACTAGCTGGGTTAGCCACACTTCATACGTCGGTGTCAAACGGCTTCAACAAAATAGGAAAGGAGTTCATACACAAAAAAGGCTCGAGTCCGAAGCATTCTACAGCACCGGAGTTCTTAAACCATTGTCAACGACCAACCCGTGCTTGATAGCATGAGCTCATACAACGAGTCTCTATTAGGTTAACATGCTCCTGCACATTGCTAGTAACTAACATGTAAACATATTTATATGCATGTTGTTTATAACCGTGGATGAAATCCTCAAACAAAATTTCAGCTAAATCTGAAAACATTTAGAGGTCCCTACCAAATATATTAGTATACTAGGAACTGTGGGCTTCCGTGGCTGCATTTCACTAGTTGTTGTGCTGGTGTTCAAGTCTTTCACTGCACACCATACTGCCTGCATGACTTGCATAACTTGTCAATATGTTACTTATTCATTTCTAAGTTTGCCAGAATGCATTTCACCACGCTCGTGACGCATCACATTCAACAAGCAAGGACGTTCTTGAAGAATGAAGAAAAATGCTGAAAAAGTTGAATGTATGCTCACTGAATATGACAAACTGAAGAAAAATAAGGACAATAAAGCCAAGTGCTCGTAAAGTCTACTGAAGAGGGAAGAAGAATGGAAGGATGACTTGGAGAGTCTTTTTGACGTTTCTCAGCAGATGGCATAATGATAATTAGCATTCAGGAGGACCGCAGTTCCTGTTAGGTCAGCGTTAAGGCGTACTGACTTGGGCCGTGCAGGATGGTGTGTGCCGAAGAAAGAGAAGTGGTCTTGAATAAAAGAGAAAAAGATGTTCACATGGCAAAGGTCAGCGATTCGCACTAGTCCTGACTCCAGCACGGCAGCAAACGGTTATGGCCCAGCAGCCAGCATAAATATCAGTCCATCGTCCTTTTGAAGAAAAAGCATGAAGTATTGGCTAGGAATCGCAAAGAACTTCAAAGCAAAACTCAAGCCAACAGCTCCACTAACAATAAACTTGGATAGAAAATAAGTAGCACAGAATTTGGCAACCGGCTCCCAAATCCTCGAGTCTGGACTAAGAGTTGACCAACTTCTTTGTGTACCGAAGCTGCCATCTGGAACTTGTGCTGGCAGCTGTTTATGCTGCAACTGTGGTCTGTGCTTGGGGTCTAGCTGCCTGTGCTTTGAATCTACTTATGTGGTCTCAGAAACGGTACTTGGATCCTACTGCGGCAGAAACTTGACCAAGACGTGCTCTGGTTTGCTTGACGTCATCAAGTATTAGAAATAGTCTACGAGGCAAAGATTAATGTTTTTCTTTGCTCTTCGCAGGTTTCAGACATCACAATTTCTAAAAGTTTTCATAGCAGTTGTGAATTCATTGACCATTGAAAGTCTCAGGCAACAACCATCTGCAGCAGTATTTACCTCGCAATGATTATCTATTCTGAAAATAATATTTCTGGGAGGCTTTGTACCTCTAGGATGTTCATTCCAAGCTCTAGCAGCACTGCATCGAGCCAGATGGATTGGCTAATAATAATAGAAAATTTGCGGCATTTGTAAGGACAACCGATGGCACTGGTGTTCCTCGACGATGAAGTCGTCGATGGCAAAAATATCTAATGTTTAGTACCCTGCAAGCACGGGGTGCTAAAAGATCTTTGTAGAAGATAACTGCTGATTCTATGCTGGTGAACTCTCAGAACTTGAAACTTGGCAACCCATACCAGTCATAGATTCTTCACATCAACCATCACCATCAACTTTCCGCGACAAAGATGCAAAGCTCTGGTCTAAAAATGCTAACTATATGTCGGCCCAGAACACTGTCAGTTGCAAGAGAGTTTTGAATGACTATTGCAAAACGTAGAGTTGCCTTATGAACGAATGCAACAAGCTGCCCACAAACGATGAGGATCAGAAACAAGTCCTTCTCTTTATTGGACAGAAAGAGCAAGCGATTTCTTCATCCAGCAAAGACGACCCTAACCCTAGACCCTAAGTAAATAATCAAGCAAGACGCGGACCAAATTTTAATTTGTATGTCTTACTGATAAAACAAAAAGGACATAAATATCGACATAAAAGAGCACACAGCTATGGCTTCAGAAATTCTCACTTGTAGGGGCCCGGTCCAGCTGGTTTTGAAGAGCGCGAATTTTATCTTCCGCTTCACTCACTTTCTCCTGACAAGAAGTGGTTTGGGCTGTCTCGCGTTTCCTATAGCAAGAAAATCATAAGCGCATCGACTTAGCAACAGATATCAACGCTCCAACGGAAAATCTAGCAGAACAACAAACGTTTTCTAACCCCGAGTGTGTCACGCGAGAAGTCAAACATTTAAATAGTAAGAAACACACTAAGCACCTGCGAGAAATACAACCTAGTAGGGTGGCTGATAAAACTGACGAAGCTCATTGACATACTCCATACCAGACAGCAAACGCATGTGTAGGAAAACACTCACAAAGCTTCCGACAACGTGCTGTTACAAACCATCAAGTCTGTCTGCAGCCTCTTTCTAGAAATAATGAGCAAGAATGCAGTCATTAGGTACAATTGAGAGCCGCAGCCATAGCTTAGCAATCAAAGCAAACATCTCTTGTCTCGCTCGCACATACGCAGGGACTTCCATATCTCAAAGTCATCAAACTCCGTAATACATAAAAGCCAATAACAAGTGCAGAGGCAAATTTACATAAATGTAAAGTTTGGTGTGGCCTAGAGCACCGACTACCGTACAGGGTGGCTCATATCACACGAGCACACGAATTTTGAAATTGGCCAAGTTAAGAAATTCACCAGTTCCTCCATTCCCCCAACGCCAGACGCGTTCACCCTATGTGGGACTCACCAGTGACGTGCATGAGAACCGAACCCGGGTCGCCGGAGTGGAAAGCAGAGCACTAACTACAACTGGAATAGAACTTTACATTTATATAAAAGCCTATATATTAGCTACGACGAGGGAAAATACACCAGTTACCAGTAAGGCTTGCAACTGAATTTGCGAATAACACACCAAACTCAAATCAATTTCCAATTAGAAGAATAAAAATTAAGCAAGCAAGGCCCACAAGGACGCTGACTTCACAAGCTGGCATAAAAACACCTTACCCACAAAATTATAGCAACTGAAAATGCAATAGTGTTCTTATCCTTAACACAAGACTAAAGAAAATCTTCAAAGCTTTAGACCACATACAAACCAAGATACTTACTCTTTGCCGGCAACAGCTTGTATCCTACTTTCAAGAGCACCATTCTTACTTTGCAGAGCAGTTGCGTTTTCTAGAAGAATATATAACAACATCAATAAATGTGACAATGAAAACTGCAAGCTTACACTTAGCTCTGAAAGGCTCAAAACACAATTGAATATGGAATGGCTTTCCACAGCATGTGGTTGAGTCAGACTCACGGGTGGTGTTCAAGAAAAATCTGGATGATTATAAGGCCGTGGAGGATATGGGAGATAAAAGCTAAACAGCTTACAACAAGCCCATTACTATGATCATGATGGCGATTAAGACAATAATTTCTTTTTCCCAAAGAGCATATAAAAGATTACCCATAAACGCATAAATAAATGCAAAATAGGTAGGAGAGCTCCCTGTGACAAAGCTACATTCTTTATTGATACATAAAAATAAATAAAAAATGCATACTAAATTTAAGATTGTTGCAATAGCTTTGAGCAAATGTGCAAGCTAATGTGGAAGCAAATGTGGGTTAAGCTGGTCAACTTCCTATGCCAATACTTTAATGAATTTATGCCAGGCAGCACATTTCAAAGCCACTACTTTTTAAGCATTAATTGTGCATGCATAACAAGAAAAATTTATTTTAAGACTTTCATTGTAAATGCATAACAAAACTTTTTATTGATTATGCATAATGCTTTGCATTTGCTTTGCCAAGCAGCATAGCATGTTTTACTCTAATCCTGTAAGCTTTTCTATTATACAGAGGCACGAGGTATAATGCATGTCACAAAAATTTGATATACCGCTTTTAGAGGAAGGCTTACTGGACATGACACAAAAGACAATAATAATGCTATCAAACTGTCAATATTTTCTTTGCCTAAATACTTTTTTTGCTGCTATTAACTTAAATTCCCCAGAAAAGCACTGAGCACTTTTATCAGTCATTGACTCTGGCATTACATTTTACTACTGTTGATTCTTGATGCCAGATTCCTGTCTAATGAAAACTTTTGCTATTTGTTTTCCTGTTGTTATCTTTTCATGGCTAAAGGCTGTTTAGTTTCACTGCAGAAAGCGGTTTGTGTGGCTGAATGTTATAGGGGTTCCCACCACCAAACCTTTCTCCTTTGCCTAGGTTGGACACCTCTGCCAAAACAAAGCATCATGGGAGGCAGAGGCATAGCACCTTTATTATCTGAAAGGAACTCTGCATGATATTTGCCTCCATAAACGAGTACACACTTTTTAATTGAAAAAGCTTGAATGAACACTACTTCTTCTTGAATGCTTGCAAAGTTAGAGAAAATTTGGATAAATGCTTGAAATGTTTTGAGTTATACAGACACAGAAGAAAGAATCATGTGACCAATGACTTCAATGCCACACAACAGAAGAATCTTGATTCTTTTCTGTGTTAAAGGTGATATTTGAAACCTGTCATCATTAAAAATGTCAAGCTAAGTTGATGGACCTCTCAAGATTTTCTATTTTTTGCATCTATGACTTCTATGAAATGTGCGCTATCTATCTCATCTGCTAAATATCTTACAATAGCAATAGTTGTTTAAAAAAATTGAATGCAAAATTTGGGTCATGAGGTGAATGATACGAGACACAAGACCGAATCGCATAGTAATAAGATATAATAAACTGAATGAATGGCAACTACTCAAGCTTACCAGTTAGCTTTGACAGAGTGTCTTTGAGCATAGCATAAGTTGACAAGGGAATATTGCCATCATTAGGGTCTTTAATGCTTGCCTTTCCAAGCAGTACCTAAATATAGCAGATCACAATAGCAAAGTGTTTGCCACTACTAAAATGATACTTTTGATAAAATATCAGAGGAATGCATTGTACAACAGACATTAACACAAGGAAATTTCTCTAGGATGGTGACCAAATATCACAACAGTGAAATGATAAGAAAGCGGTTTAAGAAACCAAAATGCATGGGTTGCTTGAAGCTCACAGTACATCAATGCTAACAGGTTGAAATCTCCATAAATAAATAAACTTAAAACTATATATACAACTACAGCCGAGAAGCCCACTGGCAGTGAAGTGATCCCTAACATGATCGCTGATTTTACCGTTTCCATTTGGAATACGAAAACCTACCTTGACGTTCTGGTAAAACTCGTGGGACTTCATGTACTTGTTATTGTTTGCATTGACTTCTTTTAGAGCTTCCTGTAACAAATTCCTTTCTCTTTCATATTTTTTAATTAAGTCGTCGTTTGCAGCCTTAAGGCTTATCACATCTGACTGGCAAGACAATAATTTCTTCTGAAAAGTCGTCGCTTTGAAGGTCGTGTCTTTCAATCTGATCTCGAGTAAGTCGTGTTTCTCTATCCAACCCTTGTTTTCGGAGATATAGGACAGCAAGACATAGACCGTCACCAAGATTACGACGAAGAGACAAGCAACGATAAATTTGTATCTGCCCCGAGTAATACCCTCCCCCATTAGCGACGCCTTCGCAACGGCAATCATGATTTACTCTTCACCTACTTGACCTCCTACTGCAGGGCAAGAGCAGCTGATCCTGGAGGCTTGTAAACTGTGTCCGATCGGGCCCGCGGTACAACACCGATAAAGGGTTGACCCGTATATACCATCCCTCTGGGTAAGAGTGTAGGTAATTGTGCTGATTGCTGTAAGTATGATCTTAAATGGGGGAAAAGGCTTTATTTCGACTTCAGAGCAACTTCATTTTTATTTGTGGGTGCTAGCAAAATATAAGAAGCTAATTTGGAGAAACTTTTATCAAAAATTCTGGTACGCTTCGCTATTTTTATACTCTTGGCTTTATTGATCTTTAACCTAGAATAACCGACAATAGTAAAGACCAGACGAATCCCAAAAAAGTTTGGCCTAAATGCCACTATTTTTGAACTCATCTCACCAACCATCCTTGTAAACAATCTCTGCTCACGAGTCAAGAACTGGTAAAGAAATGATCTACTAATGCATTTGAAATAGCGGCCAAAAATTTACATTTATTATACACTCGAAAGTCTTTACACACAGTAGTAAGTAACCAGCAATGTATGATAAACAAAACTTTGCGGCATTCAATAAATTTCGTGAACTTAAATCATCTGAAGAAGCCAACGAGGATAGCCCAACTCCATCTTACAAAGGATAATCCAAACACATGTCACCTTTCTTCAAAAGCAGGTCTTACCATGAGATTGAGAGATCTAATGAAACAAATAAAATTAGCTTTGCAGCTCCCGACAAACATGTGCAGAACAACACCCATTCCAAACCAGCAAATTTATAACTTTCTGGACTTTTAGTTCAGTCTAGTCTTTAGTCTAGCACAGTAATGAAAGCAGTTTTGGGACAAAATTATCATTACATTGGAGGCTTAACTCCCATGCTTGATCAAGGTCTAAACTGATAATTTAATATGCCCTATCCTGTAAATAGTCTTTAGACAAAATTAACATTACTTAGAGCATTTACTCCCAAGTTAGTAATCATACTTGACACAATAGTGGACACATTTTCAATGTTTGCAGTTATCCACGACCCGATCTCCGGAACGCATTTTCAATATTCCAATTAATTTCAAATCAGAATTGGACAACAGGTTTGTTGAAAATTTACCATTACTTAAAACTGCAAGGCCCTAGGTTGACAACAGTCTTATAATAGCCGACAAAAGTAGTAGATTCTCGACATTTTCAGGAACGTACCGTAGCTTCACAAAACTGTACTATTGGCGAACATAGCAACAGTATAACCGTAGTATTGGTGGCCACTGAACCTGATTATAAAGCAAATCATTTTTTCACCCTATGGGAAAGAGAATGTTAATATATAGCTAACAAATAGTGTCAACCATCTACATACTAAAAAGAAACTATCCTTTTGATAAGCGATATGAGCTGCCTGCTTGACCTATGGGAAACATTGCATTATGGGAAGACCAGGATTACGTACTCAGCATGCTTACCAAATATTTACAAACATTTGCAAGCTATTGCCCTCTCCCCCCCCCCAGTGTTCTGATCTTTGTTTTTCTGCTTTAGATGAAGCCCAGCAGATTTTCAGTGTAAACTGAAGGAGGCCATGTCTATTCAATGGATAAAATCTAACCTTAACGCTAGAGTCCGACCGAAAGTGAATTTTTACTTTCGGCCGAAAACGAAACCACGCCGAAAGTTCACAAGTGCCTTTCGGCCGAAACCGAAGCCGAAACCGAAATTGCAACTGCACTTTCGGCCGAAACCGAAACCGAAACCGA
>QQSS02238157.1:0-21353 GCA_003687565.2 Craspedacusta sowerbii | reverse complement strand
ATGTATGTATGTATGTATGTATGTATGTATGTATGTATGTATGTATGTATGTTTGTATGTATGTATGTATGTATGTACGTATGTATGATGTATGTATGTATGTATATGTATGTATATGTATAAATGTACGTATGTATGAATGTATGAATGTGTATGGATGGGTTGTGCGTGCGTTCATTTTATGTATGAATGTGTATGGATGGGTTGTGTTTGCGTTCATTTTATGTATGTTTGGATTGATGGATATGTCTATATGCGTGTATCTCTGAGTATATAGGGGTCATTTTGCATTTAATGGTTCTGGATGCTCGTTAACGGCTTTCTTAAATGTTAATACATAAGCACGGTCTTCTTAGTAGAGCTTTGTTTTGTTAACGCTGGAGTTTTGTTTTCTTTTGGATCCTGCTACTTTTCAATCGTTTTACGTCTTGCTCTCGGCGCGTGACTAAGTTTTGTAGGGCATGCGAGTTTTAGGTTTTATAGAAGTCTACTGTGTGGACTAGAAATTTGTATGTACGCAAGTTTGCATGTTTATTGAGACCAATGTGATGCATGTTGCGGTAGCATGCGAAACAGTCTTTCGCCAAGCCGCTCATCGTTGATATTTTCTTTGTCGATTGTCATACGCTGGTCACTTCATATCATACTATATATGTGTTGCGATGGTGGCAATCATGGACGTCAACGTAACCGGGGTTCTTTTTTATGATACATTCTTTGTCTAGCATCGATCTGTTTTACTGCCTTCGTGTGGTTCTCCTGCGGAGTCTTGCTTAAGAAGTGAACTCGCATTGTGTGGACCGATTGTCGCATCCATTTTAGTCTTCTGTCACCCTGTATAAATTCTTCCGGATGCGCGAACCTCAATATGTTAGCAAGATTGTGAAGGTTGGATTGCCGAGTCATTTTATTTGTTGCTCGAGCTAAAAGAATAGAGATTTCTAATTTTTTTAGGACCTGACGCGGAAAATATGCAAACCTAATATATTTTATGAATAAATTACAATATTTCAAGGTAAATCGTAGTTCTCAGTGCTTTGTCCTTCTGGATCCGTTTTCTTTGTTTATTTAAAGTGCGAGCGTTTATTTTCCGGTCGGTCGTGCTGATTGTCAGCTACCACTGTACCTGAAGCACCACCAACATCAGCACCACCCTACTAACAAAGCGTTTGTGTTGCGTGCCAATCCCAAAATGCCAATATCACCACTAACTTTTCCTATATCTATCTATCGCTCGTTCTGTCTGTCCGTCTGCCTATCGATATATTTACCTATCTCTCTATTTATCTTTATATCTCTATCTCTATCTATCTATCTATCTATCTACCTATCTATATGCCTGTCTGTCTGTCTGTCTGTCTGTCTGTCTGTCTGTCTTTCTATCTACCTATCTATCTGCCTATCTATCGATCTATCTATCTTGCTATGATCAAATAAAGGTTTTATGTCAACATTCGTATGAACTAAGTAAGTTTCACAAAATAAAAAAATAAAACATAAGAAAAGGCAATAAATCTCTAAATAGTTTAATCACCCTGAGACAGCGCCGTCCACATCACAAGAAACAAACATGTTCCTCAAGGAGCAATCAAAAAGATTTTTATGAAGTGCACTTCGAAGGGATTAATCGATTAAGAAGATCACATCAACCAATCACAAACCTTTCCCAATCGACCGCTCCGAACCTGCGACTAACCTTTCCCGATTAGCCATCACGGCCCTACCATTAACGTCCCCGATGATCCGTTTCGGACGTCCATTAACCTTTCCCGATTATCCAGAAGGACCTAAGACTAACCTTTTCCGATCATCCATTGCGCAGTTATGATTAAACCCTTGCGATTGCACGCTACAGACCCACGATCAGCCCTTCCCTATTGTCCATATCGTACCACCAATAACACCCCGCTTATCGCTCCCAGACCTCGACTTACAAGTCCAGACCTTACAAGTCTCGATTATCTGCGGACACACGATTCATCTAACCCCGATTATAATTTACAGACCTACGATCAACCTTTCCCGAATACCGTCGACGAATATAGGAATAAACTTTCCCGATCATCCTTTACGGACTAAACATAAGCTATCCGGAACTCGGGACTCGCCACTTACAGCAGCCTCATGTTTTCAGACAATATTAGCAAACAAATATGACATTTAGTTTATCAGTTAAGCCCCGAAAGCAGAAAAAAAACCCCAGCGAATCACACTAACAAGATGAGCTCAAGAATTCGCACCAAATGCAGGATCTGCCGCTAGGCAGAGTAGGTAGATACACGAAAGCACAGATAAATAAAGAAATAAATAATAAATAATAAAAGGATATTATTAAGGGTCTACACTAACAGGCCATCAAAACTTCAGCAGTTCATTCGGTCTTACGAAGTGAGAGGACGTTATGCCAGATGGTTGAGGCTGAAAATGTGGTCTCGCCACTGAACTCGTAGGCAACCGTAAGCCATGACGCAAATTTAACTCCACATGACGCGATGCCTCGGTTTCTTCCGGCGAAGAGTCTAGCGCTCTCACGGGAGACGAGTCTTCGAGGATCATGACCAGCGGCTCGGGTTCGTGTAAGTGCTGCTCCGACGGGTAACCAGACTCCGGTTGAGCCGAATTCCTGATCAACAAAACATCTGACGGCAACGAGTCTCCTTCCTTCATACCAAAGGCGAACTTTCGGTCCTCCATCCCAGCCGAACTAGCATCAGCAACCAATCTCTCAACACCTTCGCTTCGAGGACCGTAAACAGGTGGCCGAGTCAACTCGAAACTTGATGACGCTTCTGAACGCGCTGGTTCATTGCACGCAGCGGCGATCACGTGGTCTCTCCCATCGTCACCAAAATAGCGAGACTCGAACGCGCCGGCACGGTACACTTGCGTAAAACCGGAAGAGTCGCTTCTAGCAGTAGCATGGTGCCTCGGCTTCGGGTTGAAGTGCGTCCGCTCGTGAACGAACAGCTGAGGACCAGTTATAAAAGCTTTGCCACAGTACTGACAGATGTATTTCTTCTCCCCCGTGTGGATCTTCATGTGAACGTGCAAGTTGCCTTTCTGAGCGAACGAGCGACCGCACTCGTCGCACCGGTGCGGCTTCTCGCCCGTGTGAACTCGCTCGTGAATCTTCAAGTGCGTGCGGTGAACGAACTCGACCGCACAAAACTGACACTTGTACATCTCAAACGGCTGCCTGCGTCGCCTGGAGTACGGCTTCTTGTCAAACACAGAATGACGATCGGGAAACGTGAAGCTTCCATCGCGCTTCACGAACGTCCGCGAGCGATTGACACTGCTGGGTGCTTGCGCAAAAATTTGAACAACCTTGCCAGGCTCTTCGTCTCTCTGAAAATCTGGGATTTCCGTTCTCTGCTCCGACTTCATGGACGGCAACGCAGAGTTTGAAGGCGATTCCTGGACAGAAACAATAGGGACAATATATCAATGCCAAGACTACCTCAGTCCAAAACAACTACGTGTTACCTATAACCTCGGGAGCGCATGCCAGGCCGGTAAAACCCACTCAACTAAACTCAGCAAGTCCCACTCAAGACAACCAACAGTTTAGCAGATTAAAACTGAACCAACTGCATACTTGGTTGCCGGCCACTGCTTGATCATTCAAGCTGTGACTTGGTGCAAGAGCAGCATCAGGAATGCCATCGCGTGCTTGTATATGCAAGATGCACCCAGTCTGCACCTCGCTGCTGGTTGAAGCAGAATTTGTAGACTAAAAAAATAAATTACTTTGGAATCGAAACAGTTGATGCGGGATATCGATGAAACTACACCAGCAAAAAAGCATTATCAACCCCGCACATTCAAGAAGCTGATTGCAACAGTTTAAATGACAGCAATTTCTCCCATGTTCATTTCAGCTTTCTTGTCTTGACGACGACTTGAAACTTTTACACAACACTTGAACACAAGGAAAGTTTTTGCATTGATTCGTTCCTTCATTGATCCATTACCTCTGCTTTCGGGTTTTTGTCTGGCCTCGTGCAAATAGCACTCAACAACTAAAAGTACAACAAGCTCAGAATTTCAAGGGCCCATACCTATTTTTCTGCTGCCTACAGTTGCTCATTAAAATCTATTAAGCACCCACATGAAATCGAGAGCCTAAAAAAAGCTCAAACCTGCCTACTCAGATTAAAGTCTCAGAAAAGCCAACATGACTTTTGCTCTCAGTAAAATAATTAAATAACTTTCTAAAAAGTACTGACAAGACCATATATCATAGAACAACTTGTGCCAAAAAACAGAGAGTAAGCCTTTCCACGAGCTTAAGAATGCCATTTATTAGAATCTGATAGATGATATCCAATAGAATCTGATAATCTGAGCAGATATAACCTGAACAGCAGAATTGATAAACAAGGCTTGCAGCAATCAAAACCTGTGTGCAAATATATAGGCATGCCCACCAATCTCAACAAAAGCCTACCCCAACCCAATTTTTACATCAATTGTGAGAATTCAAACACCTTGCCTTCATTCCGCTCACATGAGGCTGCTCCTCTTGAAACTTTTTGATGAGCTCATGACAGTGTGTCAGATGCTCAGCATCTATCCATGCATCCTCCCATTGAACTTTGTAGAAGGTCCTTCCATGCTGTTAACAAAGAAAGAATTATTTTAGTGAAGCTGTGACAATCTCCAGCAACTGTTCACTTGAGAGCTATGTTTTTGTGAGACAGTGCACTTGAGGTTTCGATGGGTTTTAAGTTCCTAACTTCAAGCAGTTGCTTGGCCAGTAAAGACTCCAACCAAAGGTCTCTGACAAGTTCCTTGGCCTAGATGAAACGTACCTAAGGCTAGCCATTTGATTACTTACAAGGAATTCTTCCACAGTACAGTGCAGCTGGCAATGTTCAAGTGATGTGGGGCAGGCTCCTGAAACTGTGACTATCTTGCGCAACTGTTCACTTAAGAGCTTAAGTTCTCGTGAGACAGTTTAATCGAGGTCTCCAGGGGTTTCAAGTTTTTAATGCAATTCCAAGCAGTTGCTCAAATAAAGGATTCAAATAAAGGTCTTTAGCGAGACCCTACCCTGTCACAAAATGTATGTAGCGCTAGACATTCGATTTATTTCATTTCTTTTGCGTAGAAGTGATATTAAAAAGGCACGATTGAGTTCATTGAGTTCACTGCCACAAGAACTAGAGGAGGACATTTAAAAAAATGGAAAAAATTAACTAAAAATATGCATTAAAAGCTCATCAACAACAAAACTCTAAACTTGCAAGAAATGGAAGTATGCAGAAGTGACAGCAAGATGGGACAGCCGGATGGAACAGACCAAAGCCGAGGGATCATAATATATAGCTCAAGAATGAATACAAGAACAAAAAAACAAGAATCCAAATGGCTAGAAAAATCCAAGACAAATTGATATGGCCCTTATGCTCTAATACTACAATATAACCACAGTTTTAAATCACAACTTGATGTTTGTGGGGTGTGTCACTGCTTGGCTGCTCTACAAAAAAATTTTGGCTGTCAGCAGCCCATACTTATATAGCTTCCACAAAGTTGTTGATACCCTGCAATAACATGTTCTGTGTCATTAATGGCTCCCATGTTATTTGAGCAAATTACACTTAGCTAGAATCATAGGATTATTGGTGTCAGAGATCAAAACTAGATAACAGGTCTTAGTCAGAAGCACTTCACAACATGATTTACTACTGCAAACCCACAAAGAAAACATAAAAAATCGAATACCTCTAGCAAAAAAAATTCTAAAAGATTACATTCATCAGTGATCTCAACAAATAAAATTCTATTGTTTCCAAAACCATGATATGGCAACATTTCTTCTGGAAATACAAAATGTACAGGCAATCAAAGAATCGGGGATTGAAGTATTACATAAATCACAATACCCATCAAGCAATTACAGCCCTCACCAATATGACAGAGTCTACTATTTTCCTTGCCCTCAATGACCTTCCAGAAACCAAATTGACAGAATCAACACACGAAGGACTGATATCTATGGGTGAAGTGTCGACCGCCATTATGGCAACCAAAACTGAGAGATCTATAATCCCTAAAAGGTATTAAATAATAGATGCAAGTCAGTGTGTACCAAAACAGGGTACTGCTTAAGTAAGTTATGTGAGATTCATTATAAATTCTTTGAGAAAACAAATCAAGATATGAACGTTGTTAACTTTGAGATAAGGCCTCAACATTTAAACAAACCAATATAGACCTTCAAAGCGGCATCGCTGGCCATGTCACATGCCTCTTTGCCAGCCAGTACTTTGGTTTTAGGGTTTAAGCTCTAAGCATGGACGTATCATGCGATCTAGCAGTCTCGTAGGGGAGCCACATAAATATACGTTATGCTATGATAGCATAAACCAATAAAACCGCACACCTGTGCATCGCACGGTCCTCAAGCCGTAGGCCCAGACCCAGTCTCAGACGAATCTCCGGCAAGTGGAATTAGCAACAACAACAGAACAATCTACTCGCTCCATAATAATGAAATTTTAGGAAATGAATACCCAGTTGTCACAAACAAAAAATTGACTGACCCAGACTTCATCATATTTTGAATAACTTGCAAATCTTCCTTAATATATATTGGATACCTTAATTGCCAATGCAGGAATCTAGCCATTCTGTATGTGCTTCATGATGTACGAGATGAAGTAAGCATTTTGTAGAGAAGGAGGTACCACCTAGTTAACATATCCATGCGATATGGTCTATATAACAGGCTTTTCATCTTACTTATCTTACTTACTTTTCATCTTACTTAAGTATAGCACTAATTCTTCCATTTGCACTACTACGCAAGATACCAAAGCATACAATGGTAACATACATTGCGTTTCATATTGAGCTGACTCAATAAGTAAAATTTCTACAATGCTGCGTTTCATGAGTGCTCTATTTGATGTGACTTTTCTCTTTGTTTCATGATTCTATTATGCTGTTTTCTCGAATCGACTGAGCCATAACTGATCACTTTCTTGGCTCGTCCTAAACCGAACTTCTTCCTTTTGAGATTGTCTCTCGAGGCTCATTGTGGTGTGTGCTTAAGCGCGAGTATTTTTGAGGTAAGCGGGAGTGGAGCGAGGTCAAACGGTGTTGAATAAAATGGCAAAGGCAGTGGAGGATGGGAGTGCTAGGATTATGCGGACATGGAGACAGCATCAGGAATGAGGTACAAGTGAATGAGGTAGAATGATTGGCTCACACCAAATACGCGACCTCATAGACCTAGGCGCAACATATGAAGCTGTTGCGGACCAACCACTGTGAGAGATTCTGTGTTTAATGGGTCGAAATCTCCGTTACCAGTGACGCACAGCCGATTGGTTAGGTCCTTGCGTCGCATGTATTCTTATCATGTTCTCACATTATCATATGTATACATGATCATCATCATCTACATATATATACATATATGCGTAGGAGAAGTGGCTACCTCGAATTAAATGCTAATACCAAAAGCAAAACGAGATACTCAGGTAACATGTGCTGAGATCTTGGACCCTAGTTGCTGTCTTCGTAAATGTCATATGGACAAGCAAACATGGTTTCCTAAGTTAGGAAAGAGAATTTTTCTGTAAATTTGCGCGTACAACGTTGTTTTTTATAACGATTTAGCACGACCTTTGCGTTGAATGTTGCTTTGAAGGTTGCAAATTGAAAAAAATTGAGCCGGACACTTTAGTAATGCCTTTAACGGTTATTGAAAATACATGTTACATGAGCGTTTGTGAGGGCAGAGTGACTCAACTCAACGAGGTTGAAAGTTATTTGATTCAATAAGTTTTGATAACGTGAATATTAATTGAAGTAAAGTCTTATATTAACGAATTTGTTTTTGTTGTGTGTTTGCTCGAGGAGTCAAAGAAACATTAATAAATAAATTGCTGTTCATAGAAGCTTGGATGCTGTATGAAACCTTTATTTGATTAATCCAGTTTTGCCAATAGTTATGTTAATCTAGTTCTGATAGTCGTTATCCAATCTAGTCTCTTTGATTTTTAGTAGTGCCATTTTCCTTAAAGTTCCTTTAATAGAGCTACGGTTATGTGAATAAAATATCCGCTTTAAAAATTCCATCACGACTACGAAATTGATTGCTGCGAAATAAATATAAAGTTATTAGATCACCCCGATATTATGAGAGTACTTTCGGTTAGTTTGAAATTCCTCTCAAACGAGACTTCAAGAAGTTATAGGACCCCGAAAACCTTACAGGAATACCTGTCCTAGAAAACTTCCCACTTGTCGCTTGGGGCCGCTTCCGTTAATTCTAGCATTCGATAGCCTGTAATGCACACACTAATCGCATGTCCACTCGGTACTTGTGCTACCATTACTAATGTTGAAGTGTCTACACCGACTTCAGAGGCGTTTCACTTCATATCCAAAAGTATCCCCCAAGGTAGGCGATCAGAGATAGGATGCAAGACTATTGAGACCCCAATTTCCCTTTGTTTTTTATCTTGTTTTTTTAGTTAATTTGATTTGGCGAGAGCACTCAAATAACTAGAATGAGCAATAAAGTGTTTGCTTTACCAATAATTTCAGTCACAGTTCTAAAACTGCTTGTCTTTTTTCAAGTGATTAAGCAATGGTGTGACGTTATAAGATATTTCCATGAAGACGTATTTTCTGCTTTTACTTGTTCTATAGTGCATTTGCTTGTTTTTAAGTGCAGGTGCATGTGCAAACGTTTTGAGCCAAGTAAAACGAAAGCTTTTGCGATTCTTTTAATCGGTCGAATTCCTCGCTTACTTTCTGAATTTCTTGTTAAGACTTGCAGCCTGTACCTAGACAACCGTTGTGAAGTGATTAAAGCTAATTTATTACACCTCAGATATCAGATTTGCAGACAGGTAGAGGCAATGTGTACTGTATATAAGTAGCAGGGATGTTGTACCATATTATGAAGGTGGGAGTGTATGAAACGCTTGGACTCACGAGCAGCGGTAAACCAATGTGCCGTAACTAAAAGCATTTCAAATTTATTGATCCCGCAACACCAATTAGAATTGTCGATAGTCCCCGTTCAACTCATCCTCTAACAGTAGCGAAGCTTTACATGCTGTAAAGAAATTTTGAAGAACTTGCGGTTTGAAATTTCGACATCAGAGTGGTAGAAAAAGGCAGATTTATAAATAAATATATTGCAGGCTAACAATAAACGAGGAATTTCAGAAAGAATGTCAGTGGATGGAGCTCCTAGGGCCTTGAGCCAGTTGATTTTTTTTTTTCTTCGATAACAGGGTTAATTAGCAGACAGGAAAATGTTTGGCGGGGAGCCTTGATGTAGGAACCATTTAACAAGGACTGCTAGGATATGAGTGTTCTTCTTTGAGCTTAGATTTTGCGCCCTGCGCATTGAATTCCATTTTACAATTTTTACTGCCGCCTATGCAATTTAAAATTAACAGCGTACAAGCATGGCCTTTGTCCTTTCGGGAGAACCATGCCATAACCGAGAGTAGAATTTTATCAGAACTACTGACAGCGCTCCAGTTGATACGACGTTTTTCATGCATTTCTTTGTATGTTGTCTGTAGTTCTTTTGCGATATATAACAAACTAAACAAAACATCCTCAAACAAAGACGCTTCGACCGTCTTTTTTGTAGATGATGTGATGATGAGACTTGAAACACCGTGAATTATTGAAGGGATTTCCTTAAATATTTGACCAGTGAAGAGGCGGCAGATCAATTAAGATCAGAATGGCTTAGTTTAAAGACCAAGCCTTCACATAGCGCCGTTATCCTGTTTATTTTTACTCCTTAGGCAGTGCATGTCTCATACAAATTCTTAGACTTGTACTGATGTGCGAATGAACCAAAATAAATTCGCTGTTACGTTAGCAAAGGAACTGCTTATCTATGAAGTCCAAAAACTTGAGCGTTATTTTGTGGCGTTATTTATAGACGATCCCTTATTATGACTTATGTGGTGCTGGTACATTTATAGATCCACGATTGCAGATGCAGCCATATAAAAACTTCGGAGAACAGTTTGCGCTTACTTGGGATACATGTTGGGTAGCTTCTGGAAGATGTATATAAATTTCTGTCTATTCTTGCTAAAGATGTTTTTTTGTTGGAAGGGGCCATTTTCACGCGAAGGTTGCCACCGACGTTTTAGTAAATACCCGGAAATCTCCAAGACCATTAAAGTTTTGTGGAAAATTATTTTAAATAATTAAATATTACTATTAATTTTTAATTTTACTATTTTAATATAAATATTTCTGCTTATTAATATTTTGGTCTATTTGCCTCAAGCTAGCAATTAACGTCTTGGCACCGTGGCAAGTTTTCTAACAGCTTTAATTTTGCTGATCCACCTGAGTTACAGCCTGCTTCAGTCCTTAGGGAAAGTTTTCCTTGTAAGCATTGGAGAAAGAAAATACCTCTCCTAATACAAGCCCATTACTTTGGGCATGATGGCATTGTGAGGCATCCAATCCGTGGGGTATGATGTTCTTTTGCATAGAAAAATCCCTGTATGTGAGCTACCCTACTTGCGGAACTATTAGAAAATTCCATGGAGTTTTAAAATATGATAAAGCTTACAGAATGCTTAAATGCCAGTACCGCTCAATGTCTAGTGTCGAAGAAGGATGACAAGTTGAGTTAACAATATCATGTTGAAAGTTTGATGCGTGTGTGCAGTCAGCTTCCGGACACCTATTTTCATGGAAGTCACCAAGCTTTGGCTATGACAAGGAGTGTTTTCCTTTGGTAGCGCATACGCTTTTGAAGTTGGCTGTCATATGTTGCTCGCCCCATTGCAATGAGCTAGTGTCTATGTCAGTTTTTCATTATGAAATTAAATTCTTAACCTTTTAGTAACAGCAGTACTTCTATTTGTCAATATTGGGTCTTTCGTTAGGGAAGCTGTTTCTGCTTAGTTTAAGTAAGTTATCTTTTATGTGATGTTGCAGTTCTTATGGAAGACTAATAGCTTCATCAATGGCTTCAAACTTTTCAACTTGCATCAACAATTGGCATCCTAAACCAAAAGGTTGAAGATTATAATGATTTTAGCCTTCTGTTTTGGGAATACAGGTGATTTTTTTATATGGCAGCAGAGAATCATAATTACAATTTGGATAGGAGGATTAAACATGTAATGTTGCATCTGCTTTTAACGGCGAGTCTTGCATGTCTTCTATTGGCATTGCATCCTTTGCAATTTTCAGAAATACCTAATGCTGAAAAAATGTATTCTGCTTTAATGAAATTCCAGGGGCTTTGTAAATGTCATTGAAATCATCTAAGGTGTATTTGAATTCCTTGACGCTGTCTAAAATGGGTCTGATGTTGAATTGTTGGTTTAATCTAACTAGGACGACAACCTCTTGTTTGTTTCTTTTCCTGGTAGTAAAAGATAGCTCATCGTCTGGTGAAAAGCCTCCAAGTTTCAATAGGAATAAATGCGTTAAAGACTTAAGATGGCACAAACGTGTTTCTAGACTCCAAATTGCTTGAAAGCTGGTTTGATGCCTAGCAATGATTTGTAGTGACTAAGAATATTACAGATGCATTTTACAGACCTCTTCATGGAACTAAAGAACAGCAATTATGTAATAGCCATTATCGATCAATGGAACTTACATTTCCATTGCGCCTTTGGAGCTTCAGCTATTTTTTAAATTTTGCTCATTTGTGGGTTTAACAGACACGCATTCTGGCACTCTATCTACAGAATATGAGCAGTAGCTGAGGTGACGAGAAAATAAAAAATTCGCTTGGATGTATGCGAATCTTGTTGCTACCGGTGTTGATGCTCCGCTTACTGGTTTAACCGCAGAAACCTTTTTCCAATTGACTAGGCGTGGTGGAACGCATGGAGTCAGCTGAAACCAGAGGAAAGTAGCAGCATGAACAAGCTGATGATAGAATTTTATTTGCGCTGTTTATTGAGGCGTTGCGTTGGGAATATGCCGAATTGAGTTTTCTTCAAAATTTTTTTTTTTTGCGTCATGGGTAATCAGGGTTGAGAAATCTTGAGTTTTACCGGGCACATTTGGGAAATCTTGAGTTTTACCAAGTCACAAAGGGGGAGTGCAAAGAAAAAGGAATGCGTGGACGTCAATGTTCCGTTATGTGAATGTGAATATGCAGCGAGCACTGGGGGGGGGGGGTGCAGATTCTTTTATTGCTTTCGATTCAATGGCGCTATGAATTTACATTAGCCAACATATGTAGCCTTGCAAATCTTGGATTGAGTGCCGTAAATCGAGGTAGGTAACTTAGTGACATTACGATTCCGAAAAACCGTTGCCATCCAAAGCCTTGTTTAGGGAGTTTAAGCTTGCCGTCCCTTTTGAGCAGTTATTGTTCTGTTCCCGAGGCCAAAACATAGCGCGGCGATCTTTCCTAGTCTTGAATAACGTCATGAAAGGTTGGACGATTTTCCTTAAGTCAAAGCGTCGAAGTAAGCATAGCGATGCTAATCGGACCAGTGCAGCAAAAGGGGCCAGACGCACTGTACGAAAGGTAACTTTTTTTCTCCGCCATCGCTCCCGCAATTTCTTAGCGTTTCGCTGAGGGTGATATTACGAGAGCTGTGCTGGTAACAAGCCTACTAATACTTGTCCGATTGCATTTGCATGGATGTGAAGTGGCGCGCTTTTGTATAAGGTATTTTTAGTTTTCTCGCGCTGTTTTGTTTACAATGAGCTTGATGAGAATTAATTTTAGAGCATAACCAATGCTTTGTGATCGCAATGTTTAATTGAGAATACTCCTCGCGAATTCTCTTGCGCAAATCTAGGGTAAAGCGCTATCTAATGGTTTTTGTAGCTGCATGCACGCAGTGTCGACCTGTCGAAATTTCTATCTTCCCGCACGCCTATGCAGTCTTTAAATATTCCTTCTGCAATAGCATCAAGAAAATGTTTCAAAACAGGACAGAGGTTTATTAGTCCAGCTAAATTGCGAGGTTGCAATCTAAGAGGTTAAGTTCCGGTAGAGTTTGTTCACCTAGTAACAACTGGGTCACATCACACCATGTCGGAAACTATATTTCTCTCAAAATTCAGACATCAGTAGAAATGTCACGGTATGATTTTTGAGTATGAAGTTAGGAATGAGTGGCTGAAATTTGTTTGACTTTTTGTTTCTGACATCTCTTGTTGCGTGGCAAAGTTGTATTTTTGAAGAATTTTCTGTTGCTTGTACAAATGACCTTGTGTCAGGGTCGTGACTATAGCCTCCATGAATTGAAGAAATGGCTGCGGATGTTGAACATGTCGTCAATTAGGATCAGCTCTGAATTTTCCTACCCTGCATTTCTTATCGAAAATTTATCGATATTCAATTTAGCTTTAGCTTCACTCTCCTGAAATGGCTGCTGAGAGTGCCTACTTCTTCACGCCCTTCGTCTTGATGTTTTTGCCTGAGCAATGCCACGATGAGTTTTTCTTGAAGTTCAACTTCTTGCATGGTATGTACTTGTTTGCTAATGTTTTTAAACGGAAAAATATAAGCCTTTTTGTAAATGCTGTTCTAAATATCCACCCCTTACTCTAATTTTTGACTGGATAATCATAAAAATGTGCGATGATGGTTGTTCTTACAATGCGTAGGGATTAGTTTTAATGCCAGAAATTTCAACTCTGTCGTATATTTTGCATAATATTACTGTTCCTGACTCTATCATGTCAAAACGATCGCCCATAGCGCTTTTAAGTATTGTGGTTGCCTGGAAAGCGAACGATAGTATACAAAAGTTTTTGTGGAGCTAATTGCGGCGTTTGGCTGCTAACTGCATTCGTTGTCTTGAGGCAGAGTCACGAGGTGTTCAAAGGAAAGGAAGGCAGTGACAAGCTGTGGAGCGAAATGGTCTTCCTGAAGTTGATCATTGAACTTGAAAATAAGATGCGTTGACCTAAAAAAAACGACTTTGACTCGTCTTCTAGATGAAATGTGGGAGAAAAATGTTCAAAAATTTTGAAAACCTTGTTAGCACAATAAACACTTTGTGGGAAGCGAGAAGATTGCGGAGAATTGCGGGGTAAGACTTCTCGTAGTAAAAAAAATAGGGATTGACAAAGGGAGTGTCAACGCCATTGTGGTTGGTAAGGACAGGAAACAGTGATAACGAGAACAATTTGAAGAGGTTGCCTGCCCAGAAAAGAATACCAAGCTATGTTCTGAAAAGTTGCACTAGGAGGGTAGGGTTTTATGTTTGGGTGATCGTGAAGTCCTTAACCAAGGTAGTCAGTTCATGTAACATATATTGCATGCATCCATGCGTTCGTAGTGAATTTGTAATACTTATCTCTTTTGATGATGATGCTTTACGTAATTGAGATCCTTTTTTTATGCTTTCAATCGCTATCGATCCTTGCGGAATGCTGAAACGATGCTACTGATTTTTTTTTATGATGCAGAGTTTGCGATAAGTGAATTCATGTTTTAGTTCCTTGTCTGAAGATTGCTGCGGCCAAATGTCTGGGTTATGCCATTGTGCTTGGAGCTGCTATTGGTAAGCTCTGTCTAATTGTTTTTACTCAATGGAAGGTCGGACGGGGGCTTTTTGTAATGAGTCTTAGCAACGCTACATAGTGAGAAGACAGAAAAAACTTGTTGTTTTTTTCCTTATTATTATTCATTGTATACACGCGAATGTGTCTAGGTAAGCAAGTCTTCATGCGAATAGCATAACTGAGTTAGGCTCGCGTTCTCGTTCTAGTGAAAGTACCGCAGATCCTGAAATGCTTAGGTGCAAAGAGCGGGGAAGGCATAAGCCTTCTTTCGCTGTTTGGAGAACTTTGTGCCATCACATTCACGATGGCGTATTCAATTCATAACAAGTTCCCGTTTAGGTAAGAAGCCTTTTACTTAAGATTACCTCGTTGACCTATCAGTCTTTGTCTGTGTAGGTCTGTGTGCGACAAACAAAGGAGGCTCACAATTTACCCTCCATTTCACTCTTCGTTTAACAGTGCTTGGGGTGAAGGGTTGTTCATGTCCATTCAAGACGCTATTCTCGTCGTTCTCATATACTACTTCAACAAGCAGCACATGGGATACGTGGTGTTTACTCCCATATACGGCGCGGTGACTTACGCGCTTTGTTCCGATCTTACTCCGATGTGGTTGGTGACGCGACTGCAAGGATCCGTGCTGGTTATAATCATTATCGCCAGGGTAAGTATTCATGATGGCCGATAATTATGCATGTAGGATGATGCCTTATTATTTGTGTGTGATGATTCCCAATAATTATTGATAACTGCGAGATGCTTTCTTTGCTTTTGAAATGGAACGTAAGCTCTAGGGATGTGTTTCCTGGCATGGCTGGGGAAGTCAGACGGAAATTTCTGTCGAGACTGCTTGCGAGTTCTTGGGAGAAGGTCGAGTCTAGCGGATACAGTTGTGCGTAGATATGGCATAGGCTCTCGCTTAAGCCTTGGAGTTTACATCTAGTTGAAGTTCATGCGAGTAGCGCATGTAAATTGTCTGAAAGTGCGTGACGAGTCACTACTCCAGTCATCCGGAAAACCTAAACCTGCCTAGCCTGTGCAATCGGTAAAATGCGATTCGCGTCCCATTCACGACACAAGAGACGGTAAGGCGGTCCAATCGTTCCGTCGTCATGGCTCCGCATCTAATCCGGCCGAATATACTTCATGTGTTTGCCGTATTTGCGCGGTGCGAATCTTCTGCTGATTTGAAAGGCCAACTGCGAGCGATTCTCACGCGAGCTCTTTGCTTTCAGGGTCTTCAAATCTGGGCTAACTTCGTCAACGGACACACTGGTCAACTTTCTTTCGTAACGGCGATCATGTTGTTTGCGGGAAGTTCGGCCCGCGTGTTTACCACCATACAGGAGACTGGAGACGTGCTAATGACGACGCAATTCATCACGGCTGCCTCGCTTAATGGCATTGTCTTTGCGCAAATATTATGGTATTGGAAAGTGTCTCCCAAGAAATCCAAGCGTGAATAACGTTTGGGTTGTCGAGTCGCTTCGGGGCTTTGCGAGTCGGGGTTTTCCCTACAGGGCATGATTTTCTTTTGATCTAGCTCGAGCCGTCTACAGAAGTCTGAGCTTTGTAAATTATAAGCGAATGTTTGTGCATGGGATTCAAGGGCAAGTGATGACTCTAATGATATTGCAGTTGGCTCGGTAAGCATCAGCATATTAATTACTTGTCCATTTTATGCTTGGCTCTCTACAACTGCGCCCGGATTCTCGAAAAATACGCCCGGGCTCTCAAAAAACGGCCTGTTTCTTCTTTAGGATTAGTGTATAATATAGTATAGTGTATAATATATAATAGTTTGTGATAAATGCGCTCTAGCGCTCGATGAATACGCCCAGGCCATAGAGAAATATGTACTAGTTTTCGATACGCAAGCGCCAGCTCTCGATAAATACGTTTTCTTGATCATTATGAACGATAGGCATTATGGTGGCCTTTTGCTAGAAAGCTCGCTAGGCGCGTGTTTATATTTAATCGTGTTTACAGTATCCATGAAACAAACAGGGACTTAATTGTAGTGAAATAACCAAACACGAGAAAGGAGCTGGTCTTCTCCTCGGAACCCTGCAAGGAGCTCTATGAGTATAACTTTTATTTAGTTGTCTATCATTTATCAGTTGGTGCAATGTTATCGTTTTAAGGTTCAGTCTTGTTTGAATCTTATCGCTGTTTCAGGTAAAGGCGATAAGAGCATAAACGTTGGATGCCTTGGTGACGTTCTAGCCTGTTGAAAATCGTCAGGTGATGCTCTTCTGTCTTTTGAGAAGTTCTGTAGCGAATTATGTTGACATTGAACGCAGTTATAAAGGTAACTGTTGTTATTATGAACAAAACTGATTAAATTGAAAAAATGGAGGAGTTGCTCTCAGATAACGCCAAGTTTAAGAGTCTCGATTCTTTCTGGCAAGGAATATATGTGTAGGAGTATATACATATGGAACCGGGAACTGAGAGTTCGATCATTGTTACGCAAATTAAGAGATAAGAAGGTGATTGATTTTGATACCTATCATCATCTGTGCCCCAGTGGTTCGCGGCCTGGTTTAATTTATGGGTTGGCCACGGTTCACAAAGATTTAAACTATGGCTTCCCTAAGCTTCGTCCTATTTTATTCAGTAACAATACTCCTTCTTACAAGCTGGCTAAGTACTAAGTAAAAATTTTAGAGCCTTTGACACGCAATGAGTACTCGGTTAAGGAGTTTTCTTTTGCTAAGGACATTCACTCTGCTGATTCGAGATGTGTTAGCTCCCTTTGATATAGGCTCTCTCTTTACTATCGCACCTTTTTATGAGACATACTCTTTTTGCTGTGACATACTCCTTGCAAATTGTGACACCGTTAATGAGCTCACCAAAAACCAGCTAAGAAATCCTCTAACAATGACTAACAAGAGTTCCTTATCTTAATGGCAGATACTATGCACAAACTGATGGAGTTGCTATAGGGTCACCTCTGGGCCCTCACTTGGCAAAGCTTTTCTCTGCTATTATGAAAAGATTTGGTTTAGTGACTGTCCTATGCAGTATAAACTTTGTTATTTTCGTCGATATGTGGAGGACATACTTGCTCTCTTCTATTCTCATGCCCATATTGACATACTTCGGAGTTTCTTTTATCAACGTCACTTAAACATTAGATTCGCCACCGACAGGGGGCTGAAAACGTACTGCCATTTCTGGATGTCAATGTTATTTTCGAAAATAAGCAGTTCTCTACATCTTTTTTTAGAAAAAGCTCATTTAGTAGTGTTACAACCATTAAAAGAGTTTATACCAGATGTTCACTAATATAATCTCATCTGCACTCTGCTTTATGGGTCGTAGCAAGGATAGCAAAGTATGAGAAAACTATGGCAGTGTTACAGCACTGCATGTGGTCTTTAACCGTGGCGAAGTATAGCCCTAAACTAGCTTCCCAGTGAGTAGAGCGCGGCCAAGGTGTTGTCAAATCGTTCACGTATCTGGCACTACTCTATACCAGATGATGATGACCTATTTAGATATGAAGATCTATAGAACCATTTTGGTGATTTAATGATAATTCGTACGTTACTGTCTGTGGACGCGATTATCGTTAATATGAATGCTGTAATTTCGAGATAGAACCTCTGCTAACTTGACGCTGAGAAAGAAAAATTTTCAACTATCAACACGGTCCGTAGATTAAAAAAGAGCGACTATTGGCTTGGTATGGTCTGCGAAAGTTCACAAGCCACATCCCCGTGTAACCCGTCTTAAGGTTCAGTGACTACGTTTTGCCTATTTAACTAAACCTTATCCTCCAGACATGCTTCACCCACTTGTGCGTCATTTGCTTTTCGTAAGTTTGCAAACGATTGCTCGTGTTAGCGCCTAAGGGTGGTTCCGTTGCGTCTGTAGCACTGCCGCTCTGTATTAAGGGTCTACGTCGCGAAACATTTTGAGTTTCGAGAAGTTTCGAGGACGGAGGCCCCTCTCGAAACAAACGAGAAGTATCAAGACGAGATGGAGGTCTGTCCCGTTTCAAACGAGCCGAGAAATTTCTCGCGAAGTTTCGAGACGCAAATCCTTATGTCTGAACGCCATGGAGTGTGACAAGCATTTTTCGTCCAGAGGGCATTCGCTTTTATCTCGGCGATTGAATGGCTTGACATCTCAGTTGTTTTTGTTCGTTGGAGTTAGCAGGATTCTTTTGTTATGTCCGGTGAGGTAAGCTTCCATGCTAGGCAAGCAGCTGTAGCTTAACTTAAATCTCTAAGCTTGTGGGGTAATGGAAAGTGCTTGTCGTTGACCCATGCAAAACTTTAGCCGAAATCATCAGCGTCTTCCTTAAGTCTGATGATGAGCGGTGACGTCTGATGATCAAGGGCGATGACGTCTGATGATGAAAAGCGGTGACGACTGATGACGAAGAAGGATGACTGCTGATGACAAGTTGGGATGACGTCTGATGACGAAGAGCGATGACTGATGTCCGATGACGAAGATGGATGACAGCTGATGACGATGAGAGATGGCGTCTGATGACGACGAGAGATGACGTCTGATGAGGGTTCTTGTTCGAACACGAGACGACAGAAAACATCAATTTTTACTAATCCTTTAAAACGTTTCAACATAATAAACATTTCTAAACCAACCTAAACTTTTCTTGCGTATAGACGAGGTAAGTACAATAAAATAATAAAAAGGTCTCAAAAATGTAAACGACAGGATGCTGGAAACAAGCAACCAAGAGAAGCGCACCGCTTGGAGAAATAAATGCAAATTTAAAACGATGGCTCAAACGACGGTCTCCGAAATCTAGACCTGCCTCGAACAATTTAGGCCACGTATTAAAACGATCGTCTTAAACGAACGTCCCAGATATGTTGACCCGAGCAGAACAATATTAACTCCTGATTCAAAACGATATTCTTACACAAAGCCCACCGATATCTTCACACCACACCCCCCGAGTAGAATAATCTTAGAAAAAAAAACCAGATGCAATATGAAATAGTCAAACAGCTAGAACAGTAGCATGCATCATGCCATCGACAAGCTTGCTGTAGCTAAAAGACGGATCAAGGTAACACTCAAGAACGCACTGACGGAAACGCCACAACGAAACCCTACTTTATGTACACTTTCGCCAAAGAATCGGTCTGTATCTACACGGAGCGCCTTTGCAGCAACAATCCAGATTTGGGGTTTTCGATCAGGCCATCGGTAGGAGCAGCTCTGTGCAGGCGCGTCCTGGAAAACCTCCGGGGACAATCAGCTGACGGCTGCGGTATGAAACAACCTGGAGCCGAACAGATAGACCAAGAATAGTCACCAAAGTTGGCGACTTCCATGATGACGCTGACCATTCGAGAGCGTATATACATATAGCCAAGTTATCCGGGTCATCGGAGCCTATATCGTATCCACTTGAACCTACGAATAAAAATAAACTATTGGTTTAGACTGACCACGGGTAAACATTTCCATAAGTTTTCCGCTATCTTCATAGCCCTTGGACAAAACACAGCGCTTTATATTGTGTCACCTGTCATTCATAGTAAGAACTGTCTGCAGTAGACACACCCACAGATTACGCAAATTTTCAGTGGATGTACGTACATGCGCCAAACAAAAACGTCCAATTCACTCTCGGTCTCGAATAAACTAGGACTTTTGCTTTCCGTACAATTTAGCGATACGGCTAACATAAGCCGTGCAAGATCTTCTATCAGGTTTAGAGAATAGGGAGCACACAGGGTCGAAATCCCTTGAAATCGGCCATCAACTACCAGCTGCACAAACAATCGAACGAACCTACGTAAAAAGAACCTAACACGTTATACAATACAAAAGCCCTGATTCACTGACTCGCTCGGCTATGCCTGCGTTTGAAACAGCGGGAGTTATCAGACATAATTCACATAACACTTTAGATATACATACATAAATAATGCAAGCCACCTACTCGCACACACAAACACACACACAAACGCACTTACAAAAACACTTGCAAACACGCAAGCATAGAAAGTACTGGGGGAAAAACGTGGCTTACGTACTTGACTGCTGCTTGTTCGTCCACTCTCCGGACTGCTGAAAATCTCGCTGCTCGTGATGTCACTCCCTGCTACGTCACTGTTAACATCGGAACTATCGCGCAGCTGGTACTTCCCGACGCGACTTCGGCTAAAACGAATGCAATCAAAATGATCCCTTTGAAGCGCAACCCTAGCCCGAAATCCTTCAACCAAAATCGTTGAGCACCAAATCGAAACCAGATCGAAACCAGGTCGAAACCAGGCCAAACTGACCGAAACGGCTGGGTAATAACACGCACCAACGCGATCCGCTATACCTTGCAAATCCAACTAGAATATCCAGAGCGGCAGGACACAAGGCAATCAGAAAAAACAATAGCAACTATATGCCGACTAGCTAGTAGAGCCTCCACGCGGCGGTCGACGGGGAACAAAGGTATCTGACAATTTTTGAGCGTCGACCAGACGTCCGAGTCCCTCTTCCTCCTTGCCACCTTTGCGAGCACGTATCAAGCTCTTCACCTCTTTGAGAGGCTCACTCAACAGTCAGCGAATGACTTCATCGTAGTAACTGGCGATCAATGGACTGCGCATCCGAGAATACTCCTGGCTCTTCACCATCACCACCACCAACAACAACATCCAAATATCTGATTAAAAAAACTGAAGCAAAACCAAAATTCTCTGACCAGTCCCTTGGCCGAGACGAAACGTACGTAAGGCTAGCCATTAACAAGGGATTCTTCCCGCGTACAGCGCAGCCGGCAATGCCCAAGTGATTTGGGGGCAGGCTGCCAAAACTGTGACGATCTCGTGCAACTGTTCACTTGAGAGCTTATG
>QQSS02238156.1:0-97832 GCA_003687565.2 Craspedacusta sowerbii | reverse complement strand
TTCGTTGATTCTACTGTTTCCCCCAAAACTTGTGTCTCCATCTGCACAACTGCTCGGGTCAACAAGCAAGTCACTCCCAACGAGTGCGCTACCTCCTGTGCCAATGGAGTCACTGTCGATATCACAGCCTCACCCTACGCCTGCGTCAATTCATGTCCTGCCAACACCTACACTCGACTCACCGTCACTCCCAACAACTGTGTCTCCAGCTGCTCGGCCGGAGAACTTGTCGACGTCACAACCACTCCGAGTTCATGCGTGAATACATGCACCACCACCTACAAAGACGCCACAACCACACCCAATCAGTGCACTGCTTCCTGTGGCGCCAAAATCATCGACGAGACACAGGTCCCGCCCAACTGCGTGACCAACTGTCCCGTCTCAACTTACAAGGATATCACTCAGTCTCCAGCACACTGTCTGTCTGCGTGTGTAGCTCCGCTGTTGGTCGACACAACAGCCAGTCCGAAGGAGTGTGTGACTACGTGTCCTAATGGACTGTACAAGGACGTGACAGTGAGTCCGAATCTTTGCGTGAGCTCCTGTGGAGCGGGCCTTCTGCTGGACAAGACCACGATACCCTTCACCTGTGTTTCATCATGTAGCAACTCGCAGTACCGAAACCTGGTGCCCTCTCCAAACGAATGCCTTTCTGCATGTCCCTCACCGACACTGGTGGACGAGACGACTACACCGAAGACTTGTGTGTCTGCCTGCTCCTCCCCAACAATGACGGATAAGACAGTGAGCCCAAACAAGTGCGTGTCGAGTTGCGTTTCACCTCAAAAACAAGACATAACAATCACTCCAAACTAATGTTTGAGTGCATGCCCATCGAACTTACTTCACCGAATTACGATAAGCCCCAACACTTGCGTGAATGCATGTTCAGCTGGATAACTAAAAAATTTAATAACGACTCCCGTCCAGTGTGTAACTTCCTGCGGACTTGGAGTTACAATCGATTTAACATCATCTCCCCAATCCTGTGTTACGGCATGCAGCAGTCCAGCTTTCACTAGACTGACAGTAAATCCCAACAACTGCGTGTCAGCTTGTTCTGCCGGTTAGCTCGTTGATAAGACAAGCTCTCCCTTCTCTTGCGTGATTTCATGTTCAGCTGGGCTCTTTAAAGATCTGACTTCAACTCCAGTTTCTTGTCTTTCAGTTTGCACAGCTGGCCTTAAAGTCGATATAACCAGTTCTCCAAAGACCTGTGTGAACGTCTGCCCATCAAACCGTTACACTGACTTCACAGCCTCTCCAAACCAGTGCGTGTTGACTTGTCCAGCTGCTACACTTGTTGATCAAACTTCCTCCCCTCAATCATGTGTGACAACCTGTCCCTCTCCAACCTATACAAAGTAGACAGAATCCCCCTTTATCTGTGTGGCAAGCTGCTCATCGCCGGATGTTCAGAATTAGGTGGCGAAGGCTTGTCAGACTTCATGTCCAGGATCGCTGTTTATCAACTCATTGACCTCTCCCACAACCTGTGTCAACTCCTGTCCCAGTCCTCTCTTCGATGACAACACTGTAACTCCCAAAATCTGTTCCACATCTTGTCCTTCTAACACCTTCGTTGACACCACTCAGACTCCTAACTCATGCGTAAATAGCTGCTCTCCTGGAGTCCTGGTAGACATGACTGTTACGCCAAAGCGATGCGTTTTAGTATGTCCAGCGTCAACATTCTTTGACACCACTACTAATACCTGCGTTTCCTCGTGTCCATCAGGAACTTTGATTGACCAGACGAGTTCGCCCTCAAGTTGCGTGACTAGCTGTCCGGCCAACAGCTTTCAGGATCTAACAGTATCCCCCAATCGGTGTTTGACTGTCTGTCCCAACTCCCTTTTCGCCAACAAGATTCCAATTCAATTTACCTGCCTCTCAGCGTGTCCTGCAGGAGTCACAGTCGATGAATCTGCAACCCCCAAGTCTTGTGTGAACACATGTCCTGCAAACACCGCTCACTATACTTTTAACAATACGTGTCTCTCAAATTGTCCTGTTCATCTCTTCCTCGATAAGACTCACACTCCCTGGTTGTGCCCTGCTTCGTGCACCACTCCTTTCCAAGACACCACCACCACTCCCAATTCATGCCTCAACGCTTGTCCTCTGATCACAGTCGTGGACACCTCCTCGAGTCCGAGCAAGTGCGTAAATACGTGCAGCGGCGGGCGCTTCGTCGACAAGACCAATTTGCCTTATACCTGCAAGAGCAGCTGTCCAATCAACTCTTATTAAGACTACTCCTCGAACACATTGGCTTGCCTGTCTAGTTGTCCTTCACAATCCTATGTGAATACTCTGAGTAACAACGTGCGACAATGTCTCACGGTCTGTCCGTCCAGTAAGTCCGCCAACCCTCAGTCAAGTCCAAAGAAATGTTAAGACTCTTGCCCCTTGCCCCTTTTCCAGGACCTCACCCAGACTCCTTACCAATGTTTGACCTAGTGCCCCAGCAGCCTAAATGCTGTCGCAGATCTGAATCCCAAACTCTGCACAAAATCATGTCCTACAGCTCTGCCATTCTACAGCTATCAGAGGAGCAAATGCGTGAAGTAGTGTCTGCCAATTGAATTCAGTTCAAATGGATATTGTCATGGCTGTCTCAAGGAGGTCTGTACCATCCTCGGCAGCTTTTCGCTGCTAAACGTAACGAGTCGAAGTGGGATCGTGAGTATGGTGATGAAGTACAACGGGAGTCAGGCCGACCTCCAGAATCTATACGTGCGGCAGGTCGTCCTCTCGCTTAAGTCTCGGCAACTTAATTCCAAAAACTACTCAGTAATCTCAGCGCAGGTCAATAGCTAGTACGTGGTAGCGCGCTTTTAAGCCGACCAACTTAACCTCATCTCTGACGCTTATTTGCTAATTTAGTACAACAACCAGAGTTACCCGCTGCAGTAGATTAGCATCAGTACCTCCATGAGCCTGTTCGGCACAGGCACTCTGCTCGCGGCCCAGATCATGTCGCTGATACTGCTGTGCCTTTACATCCCACTGAAGTGGCTGGGATTGAAGTACAACTTTTTACTGCTGTGGCAGTTGGTTTATTTCTTTCTGTTCATCAAAAGGAAAGTTAGCAACACATTTTACAATCTGGCAATCGGATTTTCCTACACTGACTTCGTGTTCTTCAATCCATTCAGCTACGCCCTTCCAGAACGCTATTTGCAGATCTCACCTGTCACAATCATGACTTTCGGTGAAGATGGTAATTTTATCAGGAGTGCTGGAGGAGCCCTCTTCTTCACATTGGTTGGATCACTGGTCCTGCTATCATTTGGCCTGTTACTTTCGAATTATCGGTAAAAATTTTTGGATCTCTCCTTCAAAGTGATCCAGCTTTTCTTCCCTTTCGCCCTGTTCCATGCACTCCTCCAGTTGTCCACTTTCCAATAAAATTCCAACGCCACTCTGTCTCAATCAGCTCTACTGGCAAACTTGATCCTGAGCGTGCTAACAGTTCTCAGCTATGTATCATGCATGGCGTACTGCATCTTCCAGATCGCGAAAAACAAGTTAAAATCTGCTGAGTAGCTTCGAATAATGGATGAAAATGAATACCCATAATCTAAGGACAAGCTGAGGTAGAGTGTGGTAAACGACTTAGGAGAGATGAATGACGTAGTAGTCGATCTAGAGAGGCCTGCCCCTATCCTTCTTGATTCTCCACTAGAAATAGAGGGTGAGCGTTCTGACAGGGCTCTTTAACCTCCGAGCGCCTTCAACAATATCCAGGAAAGCAGGTCCATGCTCATCGAGCACAAGGATCTCGTCCTCATCAAGAATCCCCAGAGCACTGAAATCAAAGTCGTGAAACGTGCGCCCAAGCGCTAGATAAAAGTGTAGAATCCATAGCCTTCAGTAAAAAGGAAGAGGGGTATAAAGAATATCAAGGTGACCGAGGCCAAAAAACTGGCAATTGACAAGTCCAAAAGCGAAGAGGCTCCGGATAGTTCTTCGAACTCAGAAAAATCCGAGGACCCCAAGTCTGTTCTGATCAGCGAGGTTGAAAAAAGCAAGTAGTTGAGAATACAGCCAATAAGCAACATACTTGACCCCGCAAAAGTCTCGATTTAGGTAGGCTCGCACTAGGAGTTGCAATAATAAGGAGAAGTTTTCCAAGTGATCAGCTCAAACTTCGACTCTGATTGTCTGAACCCTTTTTCGGATAAAGACTTGTCAACCAACGTGATCAAAGTCAAGCGGAAAATAAGATAAATCGATGAGGATATCCCTGACCACGCACCTTCTACTCGAGGCGGCCCTTAAATCAACGAATTGAAGCCAGAGGACACGACCAGGCCTATGGTTTAGTTGCTTATTTAGACTCTCAGGTCTGCCCTCTTCACGCTCTTCGCCTTCACAGGGCTCATCGCCAGCGGAGCATAGTATGTGCTCATCTTCCTTCAAATTCTCACAATTTTGGCAGTGTGGCGACTAAACGAGCGGGTGTAGCTGGGACTTGGTGTGCTGGACCTAGGGAGCCTGTGCGTGCTGCTATTTGAGGATACAATGGGAATGGGAGTGATGTCGATCCTGACGGTGATCGGATTGATGATCTACCTCCTCCTGAAAGTAAGGAACATATGATGATAAGTATCTGATAGTGAGTCATTGGAGCTTGCGGTTCCTTAGCTACCGGTTTGCGAATTAGCTGCCGAACAGCGCCCCAAACACTGCCACCAGCTGCTCCTGCTTCTTAATGGAACGCACTCTCTTGAGCTAGGCTTCCTTCATCTAGGACAGCTGGTTCTCCCGATCCTTTATGAGCTCCTCGATGCCCTTCACATCCCTCATAAGTTTTTTTTCTTTCTAAACAAATTCCTGAGTTTTTTGGCTCTAAATTTCGCGCACTTCTTTGGACTTGAGTGCATTCCTAATCTGCTGGTAAATTAGGCCGATGCTGTTGTACTTAACCGACTTGGATGACCTTCTGAACAGTTAATTAATGGTTTAGCGCTGGTTCTCCCCGGCATTTAAAAGCACTCGGTCGAGGGAGGGATTGTTGAACTCCTTCTTGAAGCTCTGATGGCGCGCCCTCTCGATATCGATTTCGGCAAGACAGCTCGGCCCCTCCCTTTTGAACTGCTTTATCAATACTCTAAGCTCGTACATAACAGTCTAAAGTTGAGTTTTGAGGTTCCCTATCTCCCTGTTTCGGAGGTTAACCTACAGGATGTACTTCACTGACTTTTAGTCCAGGAAGTATGGGAAGTCCTTTGCAGAGGGGTCCGCTTACAGATCGATCAGTTTGCTCACCACCCAGACCAGGCCTTGCTGGCGAGTGTCATACCCCACAGCCAGCACAAACCGATAGAGCTGTTGGCGTGCGAGGGCAAGCTGTGCGAGGAGTAGTTTTAGTGACTAGTTGGTGAGGTAAATGTCTTCGATGATACGCTTATTAATAAGGTAGTTGTCCCTCCAATTTTTTGTTTTGATGAGATTGATGTTGCTCTTGCGTTTCTCCTCGATGGAGAGGATGTTGCGCCCTATCTTCTCGGAGAGCGACTCTTAGGCCTCTTTTAAACTATCCTCGAGGCGCTTTGTCTCGCCCTCGAAGAATTTGGCAGCCTCTAGAGGCTCGTAGAAGAGTTTACCGAACTGGTTCCTGCAGAGACTGAGATTTGACTAATCCCTGAGGCGACCGATCTCCGCCAAGATCTCGTCAACCTTCTCGGAGTGGCTGTTATCGATGACCTTCCTCGTCAAGCAGCCTTAACTGCTCGGATTTATCCAGAATTCCATGCGAGTCTCATCGATCTAGTCTTTCTATGACTTGAATTTTTACAGGAACTCCTTCTACAAGTCAGCGAACAGCATCCGCTGACCTCTCCCTCGACAGTGCTTTCTAACCTCCTACTTCACCCAGGAGGGCATATCCGCTTTGCTGCCGAAGGGGCTCCAGGAAATTCCGAGCTCTTCGAAGGGCTGGGCGAGGGAGTTGGTAAAAATCCTTCTGGAGAGGGAGTCAGTGCGATCTGAGAGCTTGACGTCCTGGACTGACCTGACTCTGTAAAGCTTTTTCATTAAATATTAATTAGACCATGGAATACATTAATGATTTGACCATTTCTCCTTGGTCCAATAGCAACTCCATCAAGGTCTGCAAGGTGCTTCCCACCCTCAAGAACAGGCGACCCTCCGTACAGTCCAACTCCGATTCCGCCTCGAGGCTGCTCAAAAACTCCCATGAAACCATCGAGGTGGGCAGCGTCCAGCGAAGGCCCCGGCGAGTTTATTAGTAAATTAAGGTGCTGAAGCGGCAGATGTAATAAAAAGATTTAAAATAAGGGCCAAAGAGAAACGCGATTCTGGAGCGTAAGTTGTAGCAGTACTCGGAACTAGGGTAGTCAGTGCTACGATACGAGATGGAGTATCGACCTAGGGAGAAGCCGTATGCAAACTACAGAGTCAGACTGTCCCCTATTTTTTTATGATGATAGTTAATAATGATCAATTAGCATAAGGCCTGCCTTCTCTCACATTGTAGAAATTCCTCCTCCACTCCTAAGATTACTTGGCTTTAGCGTCGCACTTCATCCTCAGTTGCAGCAGCGTGTTCTGCAGTGCCTGCACCTCAGTCTGGTGCTGCTTAGAGTTTGCGATTGTGTGTGACCTTCTGAGGTCCTCGTGGCCGGCGACCTCCTTGTTTTTGAAAAACTAAAGTTCTACAGCCTTGCTCTTGATCTGTTAATTTTCGCTGAATAGTCTGCTTTCGCTTGATTTGACGGCCTGTAGGTTATCAACTAAGTTCCTGCCTTCAGCCTTAAGTCTCTAGTTTTCTTATAACCTGTCCCTCAGAAGCATTTCTAACTAATTGTTTTCTGCCCTAATGTTCTCGAGTTCAGCTGTGTGCACCTTTCGGATTGTGTCGAGTTGGTTTCGTTGTTTCTAGTCTCTGCCTCCCAGTTGAAGCTACTTCTCCCTCTCAATTTCCTCAACTCTGATTTTGACTTGGTTGATTTCGTCAATAATCCCTTCTTCCCTCCTCATAAGCGTTTAGTTCTGCTGAGCTTGGTTGAGGTACTCCTTTTTGAGAGCAAGAATGTCAGCCTCCTTCTTCTCGACAAGGTTCTTGAGGTCCTGGATTTAATGGATGTAGGAGTCAACTGTATCATTGAAGTTTCTGTCCATGAGGTCCAAGTCCTGGCGGTGGCGAGCATCCCTATTTTGGAGGTCTTGGAGGTGAGCATGTTCAAGATCGTCGATGTCCCTCTTGATTTGCTCGATGGCATTAAGGAGCTCATTATTTTCGGCGAGAAGCTGATCAATTTTATTTTAGGCTCTGTTAATTTTCTAAGATGTATTAAGAAGTTCCCGTTATTTCAAGCCAATCTCGTTCCTGAGGACTGTAATTTGGTCTTCGAGAGCCTGGACGTGGTGCTCCTTCTCAGCGTTGTAAATGTCAAAGCGCTGTCTCAGAACAGCTACCTCCTCCCTCAATTCATACTCTCTGAGTTTCATGGCATTGAGATTATCCAGCAGAGTGGTATTTCTTTCCCTGGAGTCGGCTGCTTCACTCTAGCGATCCAAAAATTGAGCCTTGAGCCTCTGTGCATAGTCGTTGTATTTATTGTACTCGCCCTGATTGACATTCTTAAGCTCGTCAATCTCGCCTTATTGGTGGGCAATTTTAAGGTCCAGTTGATGGATTTGAGCCAGCAACCTCCCTTAGTTCTACTTGTCCAAAGTCTATTAGTTGCGTAGGTTGGCCATGTCCACTTGGCATTGGCCTATTTTGGCCTAGAGTGCGCCGTTCTAGCGAGTCTTTCCATCGATCAAGTTCCTAAATTGATCATTCTAGTCCTCGTTCTCAGCAAGTCTGGTCTCGAGTTCGGAGCCTCTCATAGCCAGTTTGTCACAGTCAACATTCCGGGCATTTAGTTGAGATAGCAATGCCGCAGTCTTCATCTAAAGATCCTTCAGCCTCAAATCAGTCTCCTGTAGGATTCTTCTGTCATTTTAGAGGTGCTCATTCGAAACCTTCAGGTCATCAACCTCGTTCTCCCGTTGAACGATTCGGTCCTTAAGCATGTTGATTTCATCAGCCATGGCCCCGATCTGAGCGAAGTTGTGCCTCCTGTAGTTCTCAAGCTCATTCTGGTGGAGCTGATCGTTGACGGAGAGTTCTTGGTTCTTGAAGTGGGCGAGCTGGTTGACTCGATCACTCCAGGCAGCGACCTCCTGAGCCAGCCTTCGATTTTCGTTTTGAAGGATACTGACTCTGTCAGTTAAACCTTGGTAGGCTCTCTCCCTCTAGACTCTGATACGGTCAGCCTCCTTGATAGATGCGACGTCGACCTATCTGTCAGGGACGTTGATCTGCCTTATGTTCTCTCTCGGGGAAGCCGGTCTGTTAGGGTAGTAGTCCCTTGCAGGCTCCAGGCCAAGGGCGGTCGCTCTGGAGTCCACCACGCTTCGCTTCACGTAAGAATCAGGTCCGTACATGGATATCTTATAATTATTGAAGGAGGAGGATAATATCTTTATAAGGGACTCAGTCAAGGAGCCAGACACTTGAAGGGACTGGCGTAGGGGGATTCCTCTTGGCCAAGGGAATCCAGGGGGTTGGTTTCGCTGATTCCCAGTTCCTTGTCAGGCTGCTCGAAGATATTCAGGCTCACCTGAAATATCTTTATAATTTTGGGTGTCTTGTTAGAGAGTTTGGGGTAGTGCAATTTCTAGATGCATCGCGTCGCCTCCTTGCTGAACGAGCTGACCATCCTGGTGGTCACTCTCCCGATCGAGTCTATCTGTCTGGCTATCTACTGCTCGTTCTTCCTGTGGATCTCTAGCAGCCGCTTTTCCGCTCGCTTTTTAGTCAGCTTAAGACCCTCTTAGAGCTAGGCGTAGTAGCTGTTGAGTTTCTAAAGATACTTTTTGTATTTCTTCTTTGATTAGAGCAAGGCCTTTTAGCTGATCACTAAGCCGTTCACTCTTGATGTTTACTGGATCGATTCAGGATTCTGGCTTTGTCTCTTCACCGACCTTGACTTCTTCTACGAATTCCGTTTTTTTAGCAAGTGCTACTTGGAGGGAAGGGACTTAATAGCAGTGCTGGCTGTTTTGAGCATTCTCGAAAACTCGAGGTCATTGGTTTTGTGCTACTTTTTCTTGGACTTGGTAGTATTGAGCATGGATAACAGTCAATTTAAAAAGGGATGCGAGAAAATCAAAAACTTATCTGCTTCTTCATAAAGAAATTATTCTCGCTGATCTTTTTTATCTTCTACAGCTACTCTAAATATTTTTTTAGAGTCGAGTTGAAGTTTTCGGAGAGGTCCAGTCGGGGTCGCACAGGCGATTCTGGCAGCAACTTCACTAGCTCCTTAGTCAATGTGCAGAAAGGCACCGACCTCTCGTACTGATTGATCCGCTTGGTCCTTTCGCTGTGGGCGATGATGGCTAGTTCTTTGTGAATGATGGCCTCGAGATCGTCCCTGCTCATATGTAGCATAATCTGAGTGCGAAGTAGACTAAGTTTTTCCTGATTGGTGAGTGCGAAATCCTAAAGAGACTTGTCATATTTGAGGAGCTGATGATAGAACTATTTCCTCTTGAGCCTGACCAAGTCATAAATGATTTTATACTTGGAAAGGACTTCAAGCTTTATCAGTCCCGTGACGTACTCCTAGCATAGTGACTTCGATATCTAGATTATCGTGTTCTTTGCGTCGTCTAGGCTCTATACTGTGCTACGGAAATTTAGTTGGCCCAAGTGCACTGAAAAAGGTAGGAACCCCACGAATCCCTAGTTCTGCCTCCCTTCGTACCTACGTTGTTTCGAGGGGTTCGTCTGCAAATTTATTTTGCGTTTGGCTATGTCAATTACTAACTAGCGGTAGGCCTTGTCTAGTCGAATGGCGTTTTCAAAGGTGCCAATAGGCTTGATCTTGGGAAATGGTGGAGGCTATTTTTAACAAAAATAGAGACAGCTGAGTCTCCTGAGTTTTTAGTCGACCTCGTTAAGTTCTAGGGGAGTCTCCGAGATGAAATTAATTCTTTTTTTGGGGGATTCGCGGTTGCTAGTCATGATGCTGGCCAGGTTGGGCCTGAGTCCCTTGAAGTAGACCTAGATCTTCTTCATTAACTCTCGGTAGTAGCACTATTGGAACAGTCCTTTCAACTGCACTTGCTAAATCGTCTCAAACCTAAAGTTAAATTAAAGCGGAATCTTACGCGATTTCTCCGCATACTTACGCTTCTTCGAGAATGTGGGGGTCGTCTGATTAAAGCTCAAGAAGTGCTTGCTCTGAATTTTGATATCAGCGTTCTAAGGTGGCCTCTAAGTGTGGCGATAAAGCTAAGAGTCAAAAATCAAGCTGGCTAGGCCGACGTCGTATTTGTTTTTGCTGACTACAAATTGTGCGAATTCCTCCAAGTTGTAGATAGCAACCCTAACCTTCCTCAAGGCAAACCTCACCCTAAGAGAGAGAGACCGCATGTTCCTGATCGAAATGATTTTCCTGAGGTAGACGCAGTTTGTTTTGGATTTGAACTTTTTCTTGATCTTCTGGATTATTATGTAGAATTTAGCGTACTCATAGATCCTGTTCTCCTTGAGCTCGCTGAGTCGCCGCTTCAGCTGATGCACTCTGAACTTGCGCTGCATTTGGATGATGGCTGGGAGGATCATGGTGAGCTTGAACTTCTTAAGTTTGAAGAGGGAAAGGAGCTCTCTCAAGCTCATGATGAAGGATCCCATCATGAGTATCTTGCCAACCTCAATCGTCAACGCTAATTTGGAATTCTACATCTATTTGTTCTTGTACTGTATCCGTTTATAGGTCAGCCTCCTCTTGTCGATCTTGTTCTTGAGCAGACTCAACTACAGAGCCAACAGGTCCTTCTTCTTCCGCTGAACCTGCTTTATCTTTTCACTCTGCTAATTCTCTCGGTTGACCAGGTTCATTCCCACAGACTTACGAGGTCTTTCCAACAGTGTCTGGCTGCAAATAAAACTGTTCTTTAGGCTGCTGTGCTTAAACAGTTTTAGACTATCGTTTATGCTTTCTCTGCTCTATAACGCTCTAAATTTTATGGATTTACCAAGGGATGATTACTGCTGGTGCTGTGCAAATCCTTTCCTCACCTCTGTGCACGAAAGGAACAGATTCCTTGATATTAATTAGGCACTGTCCTCCCTTACATTCACTCGACTTTCCTAAATCTGGTTGTGGATTGAGGTCTGATGAGGGTCCTATTATTTTTCGAGGGATTTAGAGGCTACCTCGAGACTGGAGAGCCTGCCTTAAATTTTTTGCCTAATTTTCTTTTTTTTCTTGGAATTCCGAAGAATAAAGTTCATCTTAGTTTAGAACTTACGCATCTATTCTGAGGATAGGTGTGTTTTCCGCTCTTCTCGCACTGACATTCTCGACTAATCATATACCACACCACTTGCGCCCTAGCAGCATCCTATCAGCTTCACTCGGTACTCTTACAATATCCTTCGTGGACTATGCACTATCGCATCCTCAACGAAAAGGCAGCCTTTCCTATTGACTCCCCAAGAAAAGAGTTGGCCTTGAATGTCCAAGGCCAGAGCATGGTGCGAACTAGCAGATAGCCTTTTGACCTGATGTGGTATAAATATCTAAGTAGGCAGAAAGCGAATTAAGTTTTAAATTTTGGTTGTTGGAGCAGACTAGAGCAAGCCTGCGCCCCATTGGAATAGCCTCCTACCTGAGACTCCGTAGGAAGTGTTTCCTCGGGCAAGAATCTTCTAGAAGTGCACGTCCTAACAGAACTCTACCCGCCTACCCAACTAGACCGAGGCAATCTGCTTGATCTAGTTCAGATTTTCATATTTTTTTAGTTTTGTGAAAAGCCTTCTCGGCATAGTGTGCTATTAGGAGTCCTAGATTACACCATAACCCAACTGTCCTTCACTCCCAACACCCATGCCCCATACCTACCCTTCCCAAGTCCTAAATAGGAAGTGCTTGCTCCCAGACTGGAACTAGCAAAATTCGTTTCCAAGGTTAAGGACTGAAACAGTGTTTTAGTGATAGCAGTAGAGGCTGCGATTGGCGAGGACGAGGAGACGCTCGCCTAAGGCCTGGATACTAGTTGCTTGCTTTATCTGAATTACTTCGATTATTTATTTGCCGCTTAATTTAAAGATATTGCCTTTGCAATTAAGGAAGTACGGCTCCTAAGCGAGTAGGGTTCTTGAAATTATAGCAGTGGATTCTGACTTTAAACTTACTTTTTTCCCCTTGTGAATCACAAAAGGCGCATGACTCTCTTCCACCCAAAACAAGGACTAGCTTGATATTAACTAGAAATCCACGATGTAGCTATCTGAAATTCCTGACAACGCCTTTTAGTTCAGACTGGTTTAACCAACCACCTTAACTCGCGACATAATAATTTGCAATCAAATTAATTCATGAAGGAGATGCTGGAGAGGGGCCAAAACGAATATGAGGTCAGGTCCATTATCGAGTCAGTTCTCATCACCAAACTCATGCAGAAGATTGAAGCCAAATAACTCGAGCAGCGGATGTGTTCCAAAATCCCTAGCTACTGCAATTCCATTTTCTTAAAGACCACCAATTCCATTACCAAATCCTACTTTATTGATAACCGAGTGGCTACTTAGCAAAGGCTCCAAATCAAGTAGCCCCAACTCTTGAAAAGATAAAAATGGCATCGTTCAGGCATCAAGATATAAATTGATAAAAAGAATCGGGTGTGTACTAAGACAATACTTGGGGGAACGCAGCAAAGGATCCCTGCCATTTAAAAGTCAAAATCGAGCCAAAGCAAGCTCAACATCTCAGAGAACAAGTTCTTGAAGCTGGAAATAGATTAAGGTGTTCCTTCTGAAAAGTGGGAAGACGAAATTAGAGAGAGGTTGTATTTGGTTGAGTTCGAGAGGAAGAAGAGGGAGGAGATCGAACATCAGGAAGATTTAGCCCTTAGGGCCAAAATCAAGGAAAACAAAAATAAAAGGATCGCCTTTGACGACTCCGGTGAACTCATCGTCGTCAAGGAACCCGACTTCAGGAGGTATCCTGCGTTCTGGACCACAGTCGGAAGCAAAATCTAATAGCCCTAGCGTTAGAAGGAAATCAAGCCCGAGCCCTAAGTTTCTAAGAGGAGCCAGAAAATGAAAAACAAAATTTAGGAGGATTAAGTTGATGTCGGCTTAGATAAGAAAGAAAGCTACCTCTTCAACGATTTCAAGCCACAGCTTGGAGTCTCCCTTACCGTCTACATCAACAAGGCCAACCCCATCCTCACCAAGGAAAACAAGGCCATCCCCAGGAAACTCAATATTTAGAACCTGCTTGAGGACCCCAACATCAGGCTCTCCTTCTAGTAGTACAAGGGCATTGGCAATCTTAAATAGACATTTCACTCGACCACTCCTTACAGCGAGTAGGAGGAAGGCATGAAGAAGCAGACGTAGGTGAGCCATGAGCTGATAAGCATCTAGAAGTAGCGGCCGCAGAAGTTTTCAAAAAGAAACAAGATAAAACTGACGAGAATCTTCGATCAGATCGTCGATTAGTTCAAAGACTCCCTCCTGTAATAGTCCTCCTTAGTGAAATAGGCGAAATCTATCAAAAAGATATAGAGCAAGAGTTCTCTGGCCACTCCCTAGGACAGGAAGCGAGATCCCGCTAGGAATTAGAAGCGCCCTTCCGTTTATAGCAGCTTCCGCTCCAGGAAGACGCACTACAGGCCGTTCGAATTCAAACGCAGTCACTTCTGATTCAGAAATAAGCGATCTACCGTGGCTTTTCCACCAGAGTTTAGTACTACTGGTCGCCTAACTGCTTTATTTACTAGCTCAAGCATCCGATAGCCTCAATATTTTAAGTATTTATATGGACGCCTTTGTTCACCTCTATGAGCACAGATTTGCAGGGCATCAGACCGACATTAATCGCTCTTGGGTCTCCGCCTGGCACGAATTTGTTTTTAAATACTTCTATAAACGGACCCCTTGTTACAGAATTACAATGATCCCTTCGCTATCGATAGCGAAATTTAAGCGCCATGAGAAAAGCTATGAATGAGTATAGATTTGAGACTGACTTCATCTTAGAAATTGATTTTAAATTTCTGAGGCCTAAAGACGGCCTGCTTCCAAGAGAGGTTTTTGTGAGTGTTTTTGCAGAAGGGCTCCTAATAAAACTAGGTTGCCTCAAGAGAAAAAACCAGTTTTTTGCAAAGCGATTAAATGTTCATTTAAATTTCTATTCACTTTAAGTTCTCAAAGACATCTTTCTCCCTCTCTATCTCCCTTTTAATTTCGCTCTTCTTCTCTTAAATTGAAGTCAATTAGGCTGAGTTCTCCTCACTGAATACCTCGATCTTGCCGCTGCTGCAAAGCGTCAATTTTTTTTTGCAAAATGTGAAATTCAGCTCAAAAATCTTTTAAGTTATTTACATTCAAATAGACTGCAATACTGCGCCTAGGTTTGTATGCATGCTGTAAAGGGACATCACAACACTTTGGAGGATGTCTGCCTCGACTATCGAGCCCTTCAACTCCTATCTGCCTATCATGAATTCCCGCATGTTGAAAAGGGCGAGTTGCCTGTTGAGTGGCAGCCTCAGCATTCCCAGCCCGGCGACACTCTTAATGCTTCTAGAAGCTAACCTTCCTAGCCAAAACATATAATAAATAATCACTAGAAGAATTCAGATTTTTAGGTTGGTCCGGGCGGCAAGGCATGCCCTCGTTAGAACTTGGCCCCCTCCCGCAAACTCCTGAGGTACGATTTTAGACTCTTTGCCTCGTTTGAAAAGTTTAGATATTGCAAGAATCCTGGTTACTATCGCTACTTTAGAGAGAGCCTGCACTGAGTCTCTAGAACTCTGCCAGTTGCTATTATTCAGAATTAGCAGTATTCTGTTTGTCATTATTCTAGACAATCGATCTTGACTTGAGCAGGAGATTAAACAGAGCGATCTTAAAGTGGTGGATGTCCATCCCTTTCTTTTCCTTGATCACATTTTTAAACAGCATTTGGCCTGCAGCTATATTCAAAATTTCCGGAATAATGCCGTTTTGAGTTAAAAATAGGTTGAAGGCTCTGAGGTCCAGCTCGTTTTCCTCAAGCTTTTGTTTCAAGTCCCTCTGCTCCAGGTAGTTGCTGAACAGAATGGACACAGTCTTCTGGCAGCTATCGAATTCACCTGCGAAGGTAGTCCTAAGTGCCTCTTAAATCTTGTTGCGTAGCTTTTCAGAGAGCTATCGCTTTTGCTTATCCCTTTCTAGATTAAGTTAAGCCTCCTTCTTCATTTTCTAGCTTTTGATTCTGGCCTCCTCGGTCCTCTTCTTTTCCAATTCGGACTCCTCCTTCTTCTTTTTTTCCTACTCTTAGAAGTCTTGTTGGATGCGCTGCTGCTGCTTCAGTTTGAACTATTTGGCATCCTTGCTTCGCTTGCGGTGCTTGGCCTCAACTAACTCCTGAGCCTTTCTTTACTACTATGCCAGTTGTTCTTATTGCTTTTTTTTGAATTCTTCTATTTTTGATTTTTTTTCTAGCTGCTATTTCAGCTCGCGATCCTTCCTCTTTTTTATTTACTCTTACTTGGCCTTAAGCTTGGCATTTTCCTCCTCCCTCTCCTTTTTCATCTTCTCCTCCTTGGCCTGCTTGAGCTATGCCAGCTACTGCTCTATCTATTGCTGTCGTTTCTTCCTTCTCTTTTACTACAATTATTTAAGTTCTTTCGTCAGCTGCTATTTCTCTTTTTCCTTCTCTTTTATCTTGTTGCGGTCGAGACTTTTATTCTGGTGGATGCGGCTTTACACCTTCTCTGCTTTTAGAGCCTGTACTCGTTTGATCTTGGTTTAGCTGGCTGTTTCTATAAAGACCTCAAGCACTGAAGTACTAAACTTTTTTTGAAGCAAGTCGTTGAGTATTGATAGGCAGAGGGAGTAGCTGTTACCCGGTAGTGGCTACTTCAGATTGGAGATAAGTTTCTTTTCTAGGACTTTCTTGAAGCCTTGGGGTAAATCTAAATAAGGATCCCTGGCAAACTACTAATTTATTCTTTGCAACTCCTTATCGTCATCATTAATCCTTATCAAGTTGCAGTTAGTTAGTTTACTCAGCATTATTTCCAAATCACTTCCAACTGCATTTACCCAGACACTCTTCTAGAGATTGTTTTAAAAGGCCACCTGCACTAACAAATTCTCAAAGCTTTTAAAATCGATCCCCTTCAGAGCAGAGCTTTTCCTGTCGGAGCTCACTGCCTTTATCAGGTCAATTATGTGGTTTTTATTCGGGTCCAGTCCACACTCTTTGAGAGTCTGGATTATTGCAGGGAAGCTTATTAGTCCGTATTATTCCTTGGGAGCAGTGCGGGAGGGATCAGCGGAGCACCTTTGTACGAAGACATGCTTGATAGTTTTCTGAAACTTGCGGAGAACGATATCGACACTTTCCTTCTCACGGGACTCCTAGGCAGAAAATTAGAATAGGATAATTCTATCCTAGAGCAGTTTTTCGTTGATGGAGCCTTCCTAGTACTCTATATTCGAGCTGGCCCCTTTCGCTCCCAGGATTACTTTGCGAGTCTCGATCTACTTCTTGATCTTCTCTTTGATCTACTACTTTTTACGATTTTGCGCTTACAGCTACAGCTGCTTTAGGTGTTGTCTCGCTTCGTTCTCGATCTGGATTTTAGACAGGTGCTCTAAAATTTTTGGGTTCGGCTTTGGTAGTTTGTTAGGAATCTTTTTGATTTTCAGCTTATTTGATATGATCTTTTCGTCCTCTGATTCGAACTTCTCCTCCTGGGAGTGGATTGGGAACGAGTTCTTTGTTTGCTTGGAGTTTAGAGACCTGAAGGACTCAGTTGTGTGTTTTGACTGCTCACTGAGTTAGGATCTATTATACCTGTACTGAAGTGGAGGCAAACTTTGGTCCTACTTTTTGGACTATTTTTATTTATCTTTTTCCCTGAGCTTGGCAGGGACGGCCTCGCTCAGATCAACGCCAAGGAGCTTCAGGAGGTGGGCTGTGCCTTTGTTATCGATGTTGAGCATTTGAATGATCTAGACGTGGATTTGCAAAATTAGGGGCTTAAGCTCTAAGTTCAGCCTTTTATTCTACATTTTTATCACGGCAGATAGCATGTGGTAGACAAGTGCTCGTCGCTGCTGCTCTATCATATTCAACTCCACGTCACTACTGTTCTTTGCTTTGTTCATTAGCGTCACGTAAACAATCGACATCGAAATTTTGGCCATCTTGAACACGATTTCATGGATCTTATCTTCTACTTGGAATTTGTCGATAAGGCTGTGCATGATCGGGATGATGAGAGAACCCCATATCCTGGAGCTTAGAAGGACTTTGAGGAGGACCTCGAGGACGGAGAGGGCTGCCTTGACTTTAAGCCTGGGATGCCTTACAATCGCCTGGAAAAACTTGAGATCGGATAGATTGATTATATAGGTATCTCCTTCTGCGTTCTAGATCTGCTTCAAATAGGGCTCCAGGAAAATATCAATCGGGATGGACATGAAGTCGTCGAACATGACCCGCAGGTTCAGCAGGATCAGCTCTTTTATCTACTCGTCGAAGTGGTTCTAGACGAACATAAACGTCAGCTTCTTGTAGAGAATTGAAGCAAATGGGTTCTTTATTTCAGCAAAGTGCTGCAGCAGTTTGAAGATGCTTTGCAGCGTAAAAACTCTGACCGAGAGCCTATCAGACCTGGAGTTCTTCTTGAAAAATTGGAGGAGGTTGCTGATTAGATTTTAGTTGAGCTAAAATTGATTTGGGAAAATTCGCCAAAGGTCTGACATTAGTTCCATGCAGACGAAAGAGCTATCTGCTCGAGAGCTTTACATTTACTTCTGGCCGATCTCCAGCCAATAATTTAGCACCCCGTTTTCCACAAGCTCTTCCTGGGACTTCAAAGACTCGATCAGGCTTGGCAGAATTAGCTTCAGGATGTTTAAGTACTTAATGTTATTCTAACAAAACTTCCTGATCTGGACAGTGAGTACGTCAGTGAGATTGCCTTTCGATGACTCGATTAGCAGAGCAATGAAATTGTTTATCATCCCTGACTGCCTCTCTAGCCCGATAATAGAAAAGCATAGTCCTCCATTCTCCCTTGTATACCAATCGTAGGCCTCGTTCAATTTATTGAGCGAGTCGAGCTAATGTACAATTTTGACGAGGATGCGAGTGCCCCACAGGACCACCTCCTAGCACTTAGAAAGGAGAGTAGGCTTGAGGGATTGGAGCAGGAACTCTATCGTTTCGTCCTAGTTTAGGATCATAGACTCAATGAGCTAAAGATTCTAGTAAATGCAACTTAGGAACTAGATGATCGATGAGAACTAGCCCTTGACACCTTTTGCCAGGATCATTGCGAAATATGTGTTATTCTGGGACAGCAGCGATACAGACTGCTTAGCAGTCAGTCCCAGGAATTTGCATAAAGCCACTAGGAAAAACTCTAAGATTGACTTGGTTTCCTAAAGGGGCTTGGCGACATTAATTTAATTGATATTGACTGACTGATTTTTTTCTAGGCGTAATTATTTCTTCGGCAAGGCCTCTGCGCTTTTTTATTCCTTAGACTCACTCACCTTCGATAATGACGGTTATTAATTAGTCCTATGATCGACCTACTGATTTTTTAGGTACCAGGCCCTCAGATTGTCAAAGAGCAAGTTCACCATGTCCGTGTCCCCATTCACAATCAAGCTCTTCACTTAGGTGTCCACTTAGCAGTTGATTTTCCTGAGTGCGGCGTTAAGCAGGTTCCAGTTGTAGAGGCGAGTTCCGGGGTTGTCTGATTGCTTTAACTTTCTGAGGGAGTCTGGTATAGGAAAGCCGACATTAAAAAAAAGTTTTTAAAGGATCCTGGCAGGGAGAGTGGCGTTGAAGGCTGCAGCAAGTTCAGCGGGGGAGAGGGGTAGCCTGGTGGAGTCGAGAAGGGCGAGGGAGGCGAGCCACTAGAAGTTCTCTGTAGAGACCATAAATAGTTATAAAATATGAGAGGCGTTTGAAATTGAGCTCTGATTGATCTAGACGGATATAACTTTTAAATTCAAATGAATTGCGAGGACAACGAGCTTAGGCTCACCAGCCAGCGCAGCAACACTGGCCGCTGGACCCACCACGAGCATCTCCTCTTCCTTGATGCTCTCCGTAGGCACGGCAAAAACTGGAAAAAAATCTAAGCAGAAATCGGTAGCTTGCTGACTAGGGTCCCGGACATGTACGCAGATTCGCAGTCACGCTCAAAAATATTTCAACCGGCTGGAACGTTAACAATAAAACATTGGACATTCACGACTTCGGCTCTAGAGTAATTCTTCGAGTAATTATGATTAATCTGCCGACTTTCAATTGAAATAAATCACCAACCAGTACCACGACAGCTCCCTCTTCGGACAGTTCCTCAAGTCTGGCTTCCCCGTCGTCAAGAAGAGCGAGAGCGAAAGTCGGCCTGAGCGAGGCTTCCAGCTGCTGAATGAGAACAAACGGGACTAATTCATCTGTTTCAAACAGATGAGCAAGAAAGGCCAAATTTGATTTTCCAAAAATAACCACGATTTAATTAGTCGAGAAGATGTTTTATTAGTATCTATTAAATGGAGAAGGACGAAGAATGGCTGCGGAGAGTGGTGAGGAAGCACTGCGAGTCCGAAGAGCACATTACGCTCAACGAGGTCAAGACAATCTTCAAAGAGCTAAATCCGGCGTACTACTAGGCCTTAATTTAGCCTAATTGGATCAACTACATTATACTCCTGCTCAACCGGTCAGGCATTCAAAAGAGCAAAATTAATTTCGAGAATCTCCTCGAGTTTATCTAGTTTTGCTAGATCAATGACTTCACCATCGCGCATGTTGCAATGCACAAGCACCCCGTCCTCCTCGACGAGTTCAATAGGCCCTACGAGACAAGCGGCCTAGACTTCATCCTCGAGGAGATCGAGGGACTTTCTGAGGAAGTTGTCTTCAAGAGTCTTCTCAATGGAAACTGGCTCAAGCAGAGTAGATTTATAGGAGGCAAATAATACGACCTTACTTAACTTATCGTAACAATTGATAAGCTGGTGTCTGCGCACCTGCGCAATTTCCCCTTCCGATCTGTAGCTGACCTGCTCGGAGAGGTGCGGAGGGAAATCAGCCACGGCACCTACCTCTACAACCAGTGGCTCTAGGTCAGCTAGCAGAGGAACACACTAATCAGTCAATGCGGATGGGATAGCAAGATCGAGTCGACTGATTTTCGGCAGTTGGCAATCTTGATAATAAATATGAACTACATAGGAGCGTTCAACCTGGTGAAGAGATGGCAGTAGTAAAAAAAGCACAATTAGATTGCGCAGCTGCTGAAGCCCATTCTGAACACCTTCAAGAACATCCACGAAATTACGACGAAGGACATGGACCTCAAAAAGTTGTTCTTAAACAGGAGTTAGTGGGAATTCAAAGTAGATAATATCGAGCCTCTCAAGAATGTCAAGGAGACTTAGTGCTAGTCTAACTCTCTTCTTCAAGAAATGCTCAAGCTTGATGAGCAGCAACGAGCCAAACTATTGCTCAGTGAGTGGAGCTTCGTCTCTAGGTTTTGCTCTTAAATTGAGGTCAGAGATCCCTACTTAAAGCTGGCCTGCTTGATGTTGGGCAACAGGACTGACCGTAGACTCAAGGGTTACCCTTAGCTGCTATAAATCGAGGGGATAAGCTTCATGGACAGGATAGCTTTGGTGATGCGATTCAACCCGAAGGACTGCGCTGTGGAGATGGTGGAGTCACTCTTCAAGGAGATGTAATCTTCCCATGACCTTAACACGCTGGGCCTGTTCGGGCCTGGACCCAAGTTTATTCGCATAATGCAGAATTATCTTTAGTAGACTAGCGACATCCAGATTATTGCCATTATTTCTGTTGTCCTGAACGCGCTCAAGTTGGCCTAGTTGGAGCACTACGTCCAAGAGTACCTCCAGCTCCTGGCTCGCTTGGGCCTACACAAGAAGCGCCTTAAGTTCATGCATGCTGCAGCCGAGTTCTAAAGCAGGCTCGGCAAATAGCCCAAAAAGTACAAGGGGGTGTAAGGGTCTAATATTAAATGCAAGCACTGTGGCTATTGCCTAAACACCAAAAGTATTCCGAAGGACACCAAGAGCAAGGGCTACTCAAAATTTTTCAGGAGCGACAAAATCAAATTCTAGAATTGCCCCTTCTGTGCGAGCTTCCTGCCCAACTGCAGCGTCTGCCTTATGCCCCTCTCAGTTACAAACCCGTTCAAGCAGAAAGCCACGAAGGCAAACAGCGACAAGGCAGAAGAATAAACCATGGCCTTGTAGTAGTCCATGGTCTGGTGCCAAAAATGCATGCACGGAGGTCATTTGGGCCACATATAAGCCTGGTTCAAGAAATAGGAGAGGTGTCCAATAAGGGACTGCGAGTGCTTATGTAAGTGAGTCATGATTTCCTACCAGTTTTGGTTCGTAGTCGCGGCAGAGGGGGCATTTCCCCGTGTTTGGACTTTTCTTTTGGTAGTCGGCTTAATTGGCTATCAGTGTCATTCTATTCCAAAAAAGTCTGCTAGCAGTACTAGCTTATTGATTCGTTCAGCTTGGTGTCATTCTTCTTGACTTTCGTCGCCTGTTACAAAGAGCGGATATGTTTCCTGAAATCGCTGGGTCTCTTCATGTTTTTGGACAGTCTTTTTCTCCTGAGTTAAGCTATAAGGGAGCCAAGCTCGCCCTCGAACTGAGCGAAGTCGAGATTGCGATTGATCTGGTCCATTTGTCCTTCGACGTTGACTTTGAATTAAAGGAAGCTCTAATCGAGGTTCTTGAGCTGCTTACAAAGGTCAAAAATTGGCTAGCTGAGCCTCCTGGTTATATTTTTATTGTTCTGCGTCTATTACTACAGCAATTGCACCACCCTGTTAAGGCTGAACTCTTGCGACTACGACTGGGGCTGGCTTGGCTGCAGGATTGAATTCTTGCCCTGCGACAATTCTTGTCGGGTCTACAAGTTTTGCTTGAAGTTCAAGAGGGACTCTGGAGTTCCGATCGGCAGGAGGCAGGAAGGTGCTTTGGCCCTCTGGCTCTTTAGAGTCAGAGCTTTGTTCTGATCGAATTTAAACATAAAGCAGTAGCCAGATTTTTAATTATAAAATTGCATGTCTGTTTTCAAAAGGTCAGCAATGGATTGCCTTTGCCGCACCTGCTGTCAGCACCCTCGTCCTCAGCTGGAAAGCTCCCTGGTTGTAAAATAACTCCAGATCGAGCTGGAAGTCTGCCGAGCCTAAATTTTGAAGATAGCGGAACAACTTCAGCGAGCTATCTGCTAAAAATAGGCCTGCATTAAATTATAGCCCTTAAACAAGCAATTACAATAGCGCTGCATATTGCTCTAGAAGAATAACCTCGCTGTCCAAGTCGAACTAGAGGAGCACAAGTCCCTCTTTAAAGGGCTCGAGGCGCTCTACCAGCAGGCAATGTTGCAAGTTTCCCAGTCCTCTGCTTAAATCGCCTAGCTCAGACGTTAGAAATAGAATTTGCTTTCCTTAGCCCTTAACGGAAAAATTCTTGAGACTCAGCTCTCGCTTGAGGAGAAGGACAGGTTCATCAAGGAACTCACTGCACTCAATCTCCAGCTCAACCAGCGGATTCTTGATTTGCAGGCCAGACTCACCATCAATTAGAACTCATAATTAAACCGTTCCAAAGTCGAGGACATTCTCTCCAGCACCAAGGCTGAACTAGCTCAGTCCAAGCTGCAGCAGGGTGAGCAGAACAAGATAATAGGCATGCTTCAAAATTACATATAGTAATTTCAGCGAAAGTAATTGACAATGGTTTAGCGGCACAAGGAAGAGGTGCAGGGAATTTCTGCGAGGCTGACAGACCATTCCTTGCTGGCTCGCACCTTAGAAGCCGAAAAGCAGCACTAAATCTAAAAGAATGAGAGGCTCTAGCTCAAGATCAAGTAGTATTAGGAAAAATTGAAGTATTTTTCCCAGGTTATCGAGCAGCAGCTCACCACCATCTCCAGCCTTGAAAACTGGAGAATGCACGCCTCTATGTCGGTCGCCAAACTCAAAAGCTCCACTCAAGTTAATTAACTGTGAATAAGATGCTTCACATATCATAATCACATATCAATTCTTGTAAGCTAGTATCTATTCCTACTTTAGGTAGTTGTAGATAGGCAGGCTCACTGATTGTGAGGTTTTTAAGAGAAGTTGCCGCACGCAATCGCTCTCCATACTCCCCTGCAGCAAGTGGCCCACCGTGTTAACTGCCCCGTGAATCACGTTTTTGACTGCGTCCTTTGTTGAGAAGGAGGTCCGTGCGACCTTGACAGTGTAGGAGGGCCCGTTCCCACATGAGAAATAGGTTGAGCCGATAAGGTGCTCTAGGTAGGCGTAGTAGTTATCCATGCTGCTTTTGAGGAAGTAGGGAATCTGCTAGCAGTCGATCGGATAGGGTATTTTTTTTCTCTAAAGGAACAGCTTGCCGGCGTTGTCTTTTATTAGGTTGTAGATGCGCCAGTCGCAGAAGAACAAGTCGTGGTTGTTTATGAGCTGAACCTTGTCCTTGTGCAGGCGGAAGTTCTTTATGAACTTCTAGTAGCCGATAACCTTCTTTATCACCTTGTTGCCAAACTAGCCGAGCTTCTCCTTGAAGTCCTAAGAAGGGTCCTGGACAATGACACAGATGCTGGACCCCAGCTCGGCCTTGTAGATTGGGTGAGGGAGATTCACCTGTACGGGTCTGAAGGAGAACTCCTACGGGATTGTGTTAAGCACGATCTAGAGGTAAATGAAATCGTCGTCTCCAGCTAGTATGTCTTTCTACTGTCTGGATGGCAATGTTTTCAGCACCTCCACTGCTCTCATAACTTGGAATTTGTCCAGCTTCAGGAACTTGGCCGCGGAACTGCGCTTGGCTTGGTACTTTTTGCTGGCAAGGGAGTGGTACTCCTGGTAGGGGAGCAAGGGCCGCTTGGATACAAAAGCAGGTGCTTAAATTTCCTTAACCATTATCAACAAGTAATAGATGAGCCAATTTAAGCAATCTGCTTATCAGTATGTAGTTTATAACTTAGTGCTTAGACTCAAGGCAATTATTGAAAAGCAGTAACGTCAGGAACTCCTTAAGAAGCAGCTCCCCGCTATCCACTTCAAGCTGCGCACTTACATCGAAAACTACTTGGATTTAAGCGAATCCAAATTGAAGGATGCCAGGTAAAAGATAGAGCTGGAGCTGGTTTAGATCGGTGTTTAGATAAGGCAGGTGAGCGGGAGGGGACTGAAAATATGGGACGAGTAGAAAGAGCGTGAACTAATGGAGGTGAACATCCTGTTCAGACAGGTCAGCGAGATGATGAAATATGCAATTTAAGTTACAGGCAGGTTTAACTAAGAACTTAAACTTGGAGACGCACTCTAGTAGATATAAATGATTGCAAATAAATGATCAGGCCTCCACATTCTTGCATTATGGCACCTTCGTCCCGTTGAACTGTCTACACACGAATCGGAACAGGTCTTTCAGCATCTCGTTCTCGTAGCTCACGTTGTGGCTGTTCTCTACTGTCAGCCATGGCACGTACGTGTGCTTTGGTGAGAGGCTATCTGTGGCTTTAGCAGACTATAGAAGGAGCTGCCTACCTTCGTCTCCGTTGGCGCAAGCGAGAATCCTAGTGGCATCAAGATTGAATTTTCTTCCGCAGGAGGCAGTTGATTTATTGAAGTCCTTAAGTGGGAAGCCTTCCTGGAAGTGGCAGACGGAGGCCTGGATGGCGATAAGATCTGAAGGAGAATATTTCTTCGTGCATAGATGGACAGTGTTTCCATAGCACTAATTCGAGCCATGCTGACAAGTGAATTGGGGAGTGGTGTCATTCATGACGTACTTGGCGTTGCCATAAGGATAGATCTTGATATCAGCCATGGAGAGGAAATTCTGATGAGGAGAGTACGGGAACGCTGATGGCCTTGGCGAGGGAGTTGGTGAAGAAGTTGTAGCAGTCAGGACAGAGACTCTCCTCGTAGATCGAGATCTGCACCTTTTGTGAGACTACCAGGCCGATTAAAAAGGATATCATTAAGAAATTCGATCAGACCAGCTCCACTTCGTTCTGCCGGTACTCTTTGTAATCGATTGACGAATACATGATCTCGCGCATCTATGGGTTACGCTCGGGGGTCTCGCTAATGTCCATCATAGTGAACATCCGATCAAAATAGCGCAGATCCTGCTCGCCATCGAGCTGCGGCCTGAACTGCATTTTGTACTACTTGCGCAGAAGTCGGCCGAACTCCAGCCCGGAGAAAAAGGGATGCTCCTTGATTTCGTGAGGGCCGTCGTGACCTAGCCTGCGTTCTGGCTTGATTTAGAGAAGCCCTTTGAGGATGGATTTGAGGTTGGCACTAAAGTGTTCCTTCATTTAAACAGGCTTAGAAATTTTGTTCTTGTACATTTTCGTCTGGTCTTTCGAGTAGAAGGGCGGGAACCCAGATACCATCTCGTAAAGCAGCGCCCCGAAGCTCCACCAGTCCGCAGCCTTCCCATATCCTTTGTCCAGAAGAATCTCGGGAGCCAAGTACTCGGGAGTCCCGCAGAAGGTGTAGCTTTCCTCGTCGGTTTTAATGAACTTGCTGAGGCCGAAATCAGTTATCTTGAGGTACCCTAATTCGTCAATAAGCACGTTCTCAGGCTTCAAATCTCGGTAAATAATATTTTTGCTATGGAGATACTATAAAGCGAGCAAGATCTGTGCGCTGTACATCCTAGCCCTCTCCTCGGGAAAACGTTTTTCTGCGCGCAAGTGGAAGAAGAGCTCACCTCCACGCATGAAGTCCATGACAAGGTAAATGCGCTGTCGGTTTTGAAAGGCGCAGTGGAGGTTGACAATGAAGGGAAAATTCATTTTCTAAAGAATGCTCTTCTAAGCCTTTATGTGCAGTCTCTGGTTGCGCTCCTAGATTAACTACTTGCTGATGATTTTCATGGCATAGAATTTTTGGGTACGCTAGTCCTGAACCAGCACCACCTTACCAAACCCCCCCTTCCCCAGCACCTTTAGCGTCTTGAAGTAGTCGAGCCTACTGTTGGTCGATCTCACCGAGATGGTGCGATCGTGGGAGAACGGCTCCTCAGTCTCCTCGGCAATGGGAATCTCCTCGGTCTGATCGAGGAGTGGCTGTTCACCCTTGTTCCTAAATCTAATTAGACAATTTCTCCAGCATTGACCCATAATAATCAATGCAATCTTCCGAGAGTCTTGCGACCTTAATGGGAACCACCTACATGTTCCTGTTCATATCTTACGGCTCGGTACAGAACATGCTCTCTCAAATCTACCAGCAGTCCGGCATCGAATCCCTCGCACTCCTCAACCTCTTCGTCATCTATTTCTTCTTTGGAGTGGCCGGACTACTCTCCCGCTACCTTGTGCCTAAATTGGGCTATTTGACATCCATATCTCTCTCCATCAGCTGCTACATTCTCTTCTAGCTCTCGGGCCTGCTGTTTGCCTACTGCGAAAGTTATGAAAAAACTGGAGTTTGCAGTCTACCGCTTCTAGGCGGATTATCAATAATACTGTCAGCGCTAGCAGGTACGGGTGCAAACATGCTCTGGATTTCGCAAGGGAGCTACCTCTCTGAAATTTGTTAATCGCACAACCGATCAAAACTGTTCGGAATCTTCAATATCTACTGCAACCTATCCCAGATCTTCGGGAATATTCTAGGGACGCTGATACTACGATGGTACTCACACTTCGCCTATTTCCTGATAATGGTCTTGATTGCCTTAATTTCGTTCTTCATGTCATTCAAACTTGAAGCAGTGCCCTTAAAATCAAAGCCGGTGCCCATCTCCTAATCACTATAGCGACTGATCGAGTTCTCCAAGACACCCAGGAACCGTTAGCGGGTGAGACTGTGGTTCTTCACTGGATCAACGCTGATAGCATTTTTTTATATGATCCCCAAAATTGTTTACTTCATCTAGGGCAATACCGACTTGGTCAATTATAAATCAAGCCGCGCTTTGATCTTCGTTGGCCTCGCTATGATGGCCATGTCCTACTTCCTCAAGTACTACGGCGATAACTTCTCTCCCTACCGTCTCAACGCCTTCGCTAATCTCCTCGTTATCTTGTTCTCCCTGCTGTTACTGGGCTCGTACTTGCTGAAGAGCCAGCTACTGGTGATCGTTATTGCCTGTGTGATTGGATTAAGCGAACCGCTTAACCAGTCAGCGAATGCAATGATCATCGGGAAGGAAAGCCAAGATCTTGTTTAGTCGTTCACATACTTCAGGTTCTATTTTAGTATTGGAACAGCTCTGATGCTGGGAGTGCAAGTGCTCGGGAGTATGCTGGGCATCGATATAGTATTGGAGATCTTCATCTTGGCGAGCGCTTTGTGGCTGAGACCAGTTTACACATCATGGATGGTGAGGGGTAACAGTTAGTGCTAGTGCAGTGCAAATGACTAGATTTTGAACAAGATCTGATAAGTTATGAATATAAATATGATCACTCACTTTATTGTTAATTGCATAATGCTGGTAGGCGTCCTGCCTGTTCTTGTGAGCGCAGAAGTGTTAACTCTCAATTAGAAGTACATATCGCTTGAGATCAAGGGAAGTGTTTCATAGTGGTTTTTCGGGTTCGATCCTGCCCGGTTCACCAATCTCATGGTTTTAATTAGGAACCCTGATGCCACCGCCGATATCAAGTTCGATGGGCTGCTCGTCAACAACAAAGGCTCTTATACTAACATATTTGTGCTGAATAAAAACGTTGGTGTGGACCCCAACTCTTAAAAGCTGGAATACTCTGACAACTAAGTGTCCTGGAAGGGCTCCTAAGACAGCTTTGGATTCATGCCCCGGCCAAACTTGGTGTACAAGGTGTGCCTTTACAACCGATAAAACAAAACCATCTAGGAGAGTCTTTTGACAACCTGCACTTACTATCACACGTTCATCAACTCATATTTCAGTTAGGACAATCCAAAGGGCTTGAGGAATCTGGGAAACATACTCTTGAAGAGCAGCGTCACTAGTAGCACTACTGGCAACTCCTATGAGATCACCTTGCATTCTGGAATTCTGGGCAATTACATCAGAGGCTACATCTTTGGCTCGGTTGTCCTCCGCGTCCTAAACCTCAAGAATCCTTTCAAAATTTGGATAGGTGTCGGACTCTAGAATTTTTCAATGGTTGATCAGGATGTCATTGGAATAACTGATGAACTGAAGATAGCAGACATGTATGCAGGTGAGTTTCCCCTTATCTACGCTGACAACAGCACAAAGTTCAACGGGTCAAACGACATTGTTGGAATAAACGCTGGCTCATCCGATGACAAATACTCATTTCGCTACATTCAATTCTACAGATGGCTGATAGCCAATGACTCTTATTTCGATAAAACTGTGCAAATCGGGCGAACGCAGTGGTGCTTGGTCTGGGGAGACGAGGTCCCCTAAAAATTCAAAAACTTCGAGGGAAAACACAGCAAGGCCTAATGCCAGGTTCTGGTTCACGCCGGCTGGCACGCCTGGGTGATCTTTATTGGGCTATTCTCATTACTTATGTGAATTAAATTATTATAATTAATGGCTTCAAGCAATGCTGATGTGCAATCCCAGTGGGAAGTCCTTATTTGATCAGGCAGCCATGCAGAGTCACCTCTCGAGAGTTCACCCTCATCAGCTGTTGCTCAACAATCATCGCCAACAAGTCTTGCAGACCCTCAACGATGACGCCAAGCTTAAGCGCTCAGCCCTGCGCTAATAAAACGCGAGGCATTAACAGCAGGTGATCGAGGCCTAGCGGAAGCGGATTTAGAGTAGAAGACAGAGATTTTTCAAGAATCTGATGTAGAAGCAGAAGCAGCCCGAGCAACCCTACGTCTTCCTTGAAAAACTAAACAACGGGATGGAGGAGGAGCGATCAAGATTTCTGTCAGCTATCGTGACTAAGGGACTGCAGAAGGAACAGGACAAGCGTCGCAAGGAGCACTAGTTCCAGTTGTACAAACTCAAATAAAAGGAAAAATACATTCGAGACCTAAGCTCACAACTTTTAACACAGCGCGAGCACAAAGAAAGAGAAAACAAACTCAGATCCTACCAAGACCAGCAATACATAATGTCACTAATCACAAATTACTAGACTGACGAAAGACTAAGGAAGGAAAGACTGGCCAAACAGAGGAAGGAACTCAGATAGTTCCTCATTAAGCAGAGTTAGGAAAAGTCTTAGCGCTCTCATAGGCAAAGCGAAAGGTAGACCCTGAATGCCAGCTCTCCTCTCTTCGAGCTAGGCGAGACAGTTCAGGAATAGGTGTTAAGACAGCGAAACTGCATAAGCAAGCACCTCACCCAGCAAATAAACAACACGATTGAGTTTATAAAAGAAAAAAGTCTTAGTTCTAAATCCCAAAAAAATATCGAACAAAGGGCTTACGAGCAGGCAGCAGTCCCGGAAGTGATTCACTTCGAGAAGGAGCCGACAGAAGAGCAGGGACGGATGAACTCGCCGAGCGAGAGAGTGAGCAGAGCTAGCCAAATGAGCAAGCGAGAGATGGTCGAACGGAACCTGAGGATGCGTGCCAAGATGATGGGGTGGTGCTGAGTCTGTTGATTTTATGATCAAATAGTATCTTATTCTCTTTGTGAAACGAATTTAGACAGCTGACGAATCCGTAACTGGAAAACTTGAGCTGTCCATCGCTTACAACGGTCTCAAACGCACTCCTTCTCACAAACCCCTCCTCCGCAATGGAGTTGCTGTCTTCTACGACGAAATGCTCAAGTTCGAACTCAGGAAGGAGCAGTCCACCCTGCAAATCGAGCTTTTCAGGCTGAGGCCTTCATCGACTTCGCTGTTGCTGAGCACTTCAGTGAGCATCAGCTTGTTTAAACCCGATAATTAAGTGCGAGTGAAGTTCAACTAATCTTAGACTTATATAGATATCCTATCCGATATAAACAACGGCGCAGATGAGACTAGGTCGCTGAGGAGGCAGCCCTCCGTCCCAAGGGAGAGGAGCCTCTCCAGGGAAGACAACCGTTCCGAGAGGTCCAGGGTTTAAAAATAGCTGGACTAGGATAATAGAAGGCGACGCCAATCCTCTTTGAGAGGTAGTTTCCGAGGTTATAGGCCGTAGCCAGATTCGAGAGTAGCAGCGAGGATGGGAAATGAGAAGGAGGACTCAAAGAGCGTGTACACTCCCAAGGCACTCTCCAAAACAGACTAGGACATCAAGAAGAATTCTACAATAAAATAGTCTAAAGAAAATAGATCTAATTTTAATTCCAAGCTGCTCAATTAGAAAAACGCTCAGGAGTTACTGAGCCTAACTCCCCCTAACAAGTCTACTCCACCTAAGTCCGTTCCCGCCAAGCCGACAATTGAGAAGGAACTGCCCGACCTCACCGTCAAGGCTTTCGAAAAGTCCGACCAAAAATCAATTTTCAAAGGAGTTTAGTCTCAGCCTACTAATGGCAAGGACAGCACTACAAAGCTGGGTAGTCGTTAAGAAAAGAGGGAGGTTGTAAGCAGCAAAGAGGTAGAGGGTAGAGGAGGTATTGAAGGGGAGAAAGAGTAATGGAGTTTAGAGAGCTTACTGAAGGCCTCACTTGCATGCTTCCTTATTGGGATATTTATGGGGTATTCTATGTGAAATTATTATCATGATCCCACAAACCAGTTCCTTAGTCAAATACTCCAATCCCGTCCTCATCTCCATCTCTGCTAAAAAGGCTGCCAAAAAAAAAGAGGTCAAAGCCTCTTCCGAAGAAATCAGGAGGACTGAGGATATTCTCAGCGAAATACTCCCGCCTAAAGAATATGTCCTCGAGAACGGACAGCTATGGGTTCAGACAGTGCTGTCCACTCCAGCGACTCGAATATAAGTGGTACAGCTGCAGTAATAGTTGGACAAGAAACTGCAACAGCGTGGGGCAAGGTAGATCGGGATCTGCCCAATAAAGTAGTAGCTTTACGAGCAGTGCTTCGACTAGCTCATCAGACAAATAACGATCGACTGCAGACAGCGCGGCCTGCTACTAGTTCGAGTGAGGGATTAGTATATAAATCAGCTCAACGCCTATAAAACTTTGTATTAAAGCTCAATCGGCTATGGCATGCGCAAAATCATCCAGTCCGACTCCAATAGACAGAAAATGCAGAAGTCCGTGATGGAGCTGGAGAAGGAGGTCAGCGAGTTGTAGCGGGATGTTGAGATGCTGTAGCACAAGATCAAGGAGACCAAGAAGAAGGAGAGCTAGCGACTGCAGAAGGAGAACGAGGCCCACAAGGAGCAGGTCTCTAAAATCAAGTAGAAGAACGTGGACCTCAAACTCTAGATCCAAAAAACATTAGAAGAGCGCAAATGATTCGTAGACTCACTCCTGCCTCGGCCTAAATGAGAATTCACTTCTGCTCGTCCTTCTTCTTGTTGTGGATAGGGTTTTGAGTAAAAATTGTTGGCTTTACCGGCATCGGCATCACTCCTCCTCCCAACTCTGATCCAATCCCACCCATCATTCCTACTGGAAGTCCGGCCATTAGTCCCCCGGGAATTCCTCCAAGCATGGGTATCCCGGGCATCGAGCCGGGGACCCCTGATGCGTATGAGCCTGGCATAGGCATGGGCATAGCAGTCATGCCTATCTTTTTGTTGTCGAATTTGTTAAGAGGCATGACAAACCTAGCCTCCTTCGCGGCAGGAGTCCGCAATTAAGCTTCCTCGTGCTTATCGTAGTGCTCGAAGTCCTAGAAGATGCTTTTGTTGAAGCGGGTCTAGCAATAAATCTTTAGCATCTTTCTCGTGGTCTCCCAACTCAGCTGCGAGCAGTCTCTGCATTTATCCACACTCGTATTGTCCTGAATATCTTTTAGCTATTTGAACTTCTTCACGCTGACGTCCTTCACAAATAGCCACTCCAGCTTGAAGTACCCGTCAAATTGGTTTTTGTTGTTGCGTAGCCAGTAGTTGAATTTGCCTTTGTCATTGAATGCACTGATGAGTCTGGCAACTCCCAGGAAATAATTGCTTTTGCTCACTCCAAAGAAAAGGAATGTTTCTTTGCCATTTTACACATACTCTTGTGCAAGTCCTTTGATTAACTCCAGGTTGCTGAGGATAGTCGTCCAAATGCCGTACTTGATCGCTTTGTGAATGTTTTCCTCCGAGCTTGACCTGATGATTAGTCCGTTGGCGTCTTCTAGTGCAAGGTAGTGCCGTTTGTCAGCAAGCAGGGAACGGAGATGCGGAATATACTTAACGATTCTGCGTAGGTCAGCGTAGTCATCGGGATCGCTGCACTTGAGCATGGGGAAGTCCTCGTCCTCGGGCTACATTCAACAATAATTAAGCAGTGTTCAGGCATAAAATTAAGCTTCATATGTACCCTTATAATTTACTCAGCACAAACAATAACACAAATTTCAAGCAAAACCAGCGGCACTCCTGCTAGCCCAGCAGCCCCGCCGCTCCCCGTTCCGCCTACCGCCACACAGACTCCACTCTGCTGTCGAAGCTCCACTCCTACACGAATGCGCTTATGATGTATGGGTTGAGCATGTTCCACCATGAGTCGCCATTCCAAAGGCAGAAGTAACAAAAGTAGAAGACAAATATGTCGAGGCGACTCCAGGTGATGATGAGATTTAATTTGAAGAAAGTGTTGACTACCTTGATGTAAAAAAGGACTGACAGTACATTGTGGTTGCTGTTGGTTTCCTTAAGGTGCTTGTACCAGTTGAAATAAATAATGAACAGGAAGACCAGATTGGATAGACTCCAATAGGTGTTCTTGGACCTGCTGATGGCCATGCTGCTGATCGAGATTACTAGCAGCATCAAATAGCTATACTCCATCACCCTGATTTGCTGGATCACCTCCAGCCGCAAGTCTAGTAGCAACAGAAGATAAAAAAACAACCTCATCAACACTAATCTTAACAAAATTTTTTTGGTAAGGATTTCTCTGCGCTAGTTTTCGAGGGCCTGCCATTAGTCTATGCGTCTCCTCATTATCGGGTCTTCCTTCAGCTTTATCTTTTTCATGAGTTTTCCAGTTACTGGGTTTTTGGGAATTATGCTGTCTTTGTAGATATTTTCGATAGATTTGCGGTCGTAAGTGATCCCGTCTGAAGCAACAACGGGGTCATTCATTAGTTGCCTGGAGATCGGACACTTCATATCCTCGGGAAAGGGGTGCATCCCAAATTTAATTAAGTTCACAGAGTAATTAATATGCGCAGCTACATATGAGGCTGACTTTAATATCATGTTCAAGGATATCTCGGAAGATTTCAAGTTTCTTTTCCTCTTCTCCAAGGAGCTTGCCTCCAATCGCATAGACCTTAACTATAATGCCATCACTGGCTTCCAGAACCAGCTAGCGTCCCTCTCTGACCCCAACGTCGTCACCAATATCCTCGTCAAAATTTTTCTGAAATTTGAGTAGACTAGAATTTTTCAGTTGAAAGAGCGGATCATAAGGATGTGCAGCCAAAGTCGTTCTCGTTACTTGCCGATTGTGGCTAAATAGCATGAGAATTTTCTGTAGATCTTCATAAGCCTCATTTAGAGCAAGGACGCCATAAACACGATCTACAACCTGCAGCTGGCCAGACTCAACATATAGCTAATTCTGAACTCCAATGATATCTACCGGACAGTCGTCAGTCTTTACAAAAGCACTTCCAATATCAGGCTCAGGCAGGAGGCTTGGCAATTCTTATTCGAAGGGGCAAAGAGGAGTCTGTTCATGCGAACTATAGCCAACAGATAAAACATTATCTTTTAGTAGAAGACTGTCAAGACAACTCCCATTTAAAAGTTAAGGAGTCTTCTTTTAAGTGAGGAAAATTTCCAACTGAAATTTCAGCTTTAACAGGACCTGGTCTTCTTGGAGTTCATGCAGGACATCATCAACTTGACTGACGAGGATCTCGCTAAGTAGGGACAAAAGCTATTGCATGTCCACAACTTACAACTGAGGATGAGGGGCGAGCCGCCTTAGGTGTTGCTTAGGTAGGGCTTATTCTAGCTATAGCAGGAGTTGTCAGATCTCTGCGTGCAAAGGACTGCTAGCTTGAGGGAGTTGCTGCTCTGTCAGCAGCGTGTGACTTAGTCAATTTATATTTGATTATGGAGAAGATCCCTTTGGAGCTGTCTTCGTCAGTTTTTCAACTAGCGATGTTCTGTTTGAAGCATTGCTAGTCCGGAGGAGTAGTGTATGAACGGAACAAGGAGGATGAGCTGAGGGAGTTGCGAGAGTGCGTAGGGAGGTGCTCGTTTGAAGTGGTGGGGAGACGCTACCAGACAAAGCAAGAGTTCCTGGGCCTGATGGATTAGGTCGAAAAGGGCAATCGTAAACTTTGGAAAAAAACGTTCATGGGCTAATGATGGTAATGATGCGTCAGTGCAGTACTCGATTTCGGATAAGCGCTTGGAGCTTCGGGAAGTTCTTCACCTCACTGTTCTCCCTAAGCTGGTAGTTTATTATCCGCTCGATGCTCTGCCGGTGGCTGCATTCCTCGCAACGTCCGTTGCAGCACTTTTTGGCGAAATGGCTCCATTCAGTTTTTCCAGGATGATTGTTCATGAACTAGCTGAGAATCTTTTTCACTGAGTGGTGTCTAGGGGAGGACTCAAGAAATTAGACTTTGAGCAGTTTTGGCTTGGAGGTTGTGTATTTTTGTTAGGAGAGTCCCCTGTTTTGCCTGAAGAGGAATACCTAGCCGCGAGGTGAAGAGGCAAGAGAGCCCTCCTTGAAGCCAGGTCTGTGGATGATAAGTTCCTCAGCCCGCTTTATCTGGAGTGGTCGCAGGGGTAATGCCCTGGGGAGCTTGACCCTAGGATTGAACTCGAGGTTAAAGGAGGGGACCTGCCGGATGATCTTGAACTAATGCATAAAATCAAGGCAGTAGCTGCCTAGCAATTTCGCCTATCAATCGTTATATGAAAATTAGATTGCACCTGCACTAGCTGCGCCTAGCCAACCGGCCTGCGCACCCCTGCATTAGGCTGGTCATCAAGCACCGGGACAAGGTCATCACCATCCCCCAGCGCACCTGGCCCGCCTCAAACAGAGTCTCCCTCGACCAGACCTATAATCTCTAGCTTTAAACTGTTCACCCGATCGAAATAAACTTTCTCTCTACGCAGGACGAGAAGGCCTAATTCATCGGGAAAGCCTCCCTGTAGCTCACCACTGAGGACCGAGTCACCAAGCGGCTCGCCAAGACCAACGACCCCAAAGCCAGTCTCGTCTATACCTGTCTCGCCACTCTCGTCAAAAAGGACAGGACCACCTCAAAGTCCAGCAAAGGCAGCAGAGAGCACTCTTTTACGCATAGGGAGAACAACGCGTTCCAGCTCAACAAGCCTGCGCCCAAGCAGCAAGTATCCATCAACCTCAAAACCAAGATGCATACTGAATTCAGTGTCCTCAAAAAATCTATATAGAGGTAGCTTACTCCGAGGAAGGCAGCCCCAGCTCCTCTGCACTTCTAGCCCTCGCTCGGTTAGCGACTCAGAAATTTCTAGCTGAAGATAACATAGCGTAGTAAAAGCAGGGAGCAGGTCCTCCTCAAGAAGTAGGCCCAGACCAGGGAAATCCTTCGACTCAACAAGGAGCTTGATAAACTCAACGATCTTTCAAATTTCAAATCAAAGGAATTTTCCGTACAGACTGAGACTCCGAACTAAGTCAGTTTCGCATTTGAGACTAGAACCGATACCACCAGTCCCAAGCTAAACACCAAGGATAGTTATTCCACTCTCGACCATCATAACACAAGAGTTGCATAGCTCGAGGATAAGCTAGCGGCTCTTCAAGTCTCCTTCGAGAGGCAACAGAAGGACAAAGACCAGCTCAGCAGCCTGGTCTCAAAACTGCAAGAGAAGTACTAGCGTGCAGCTATGCGTAAACAGAACTAAGAAAAAGAGTAAGTTCGACTGCGTGAGTAGATAAACTAAGTGAGAGAGCGACTGTAGTCACTGTACGTACTGTGCTAGCGGCAGCAGGGTTAATCAGGGGCAGTGATGTAGATCGAGCGAATGCTAGGCTCGTGTAAATGATGATAAAAGTTTGATTATATCTGCAATTAATGCTGTATTCCCAATATTAATCCCTCTTCTTCTCCTTTCCGAAGGAGCCCCGCTTCAAGGGTGGCATCTACAGACACAACTAAAGCACTTTGCCCCTCAAGAAGAACGAGGAGTCCGTCGCTTACCTGCTTAGCCGCATGAGAAAGGAGATGGCTGAGTCCTAGATTGAAGGGAACAGCAAGATCCGCCAGCTCAAGAAGCGAAATGAGACATAAAGGCAGCTCACCAAGAAAAAGTAAAAAAAGAAGATAAATAAATATTTTTAGCTGAACTTCGATAGGTACGGCATGCGCTCGCTTTAAAGTCAGTCAGCCAGGGTCACGACTTTCGATCGATTCAAAAACTAGCTCGACCTCCACCACTACATGAAGACCACCAACTCCAAGTTTTTCGGGGGGTGCCAAAGGCTAGACTTCCGAAGGCCTCTAAATTTTAACCCAGGACCTGGCCATTACTCGAAATAGAGCATAACAATGCGGTCAAGCCTTTCACGCGTAGAGGCTTCAGAGAAGCGGAAGGCAACAGAACGAACAAGAGTAAATGATTGAAGATCGGAATCATATGTTTTACTCGTAGAAAGATTTGTAGTATTATAATACCTACTTCTTGAGGGGTTGAGGCTTGCCGCACCCTGATTACTTCTTTAATAGGCCTTAACCGCTCACGTTTATCTATTGCTCGCTCCCCTCGTATAGAATTTATAGTTTGAACTCCTTCCCTCCTGCTCGCTACTTCGGCACGGCGAATAGCGCGTATGACCCGTTTGCAATATCGAAACATTAGAGCTCCACTGAGCGATAGGATTTAAACCCTCCTGAGTGTTGCCGCACCCTCTCCTTAGAAAACTTTGTGCATCTTGACTATCCTGGCTCCAAATTCAAAAGATAAAGGGCGTGGTTGTAACAGACTCCATTTTGCAGAAAGGGGTGAGTCTCGCCTTTGAACATCCTGCCATCAGTCTGCCTCAAGACAATTGATAAATTATTTTTCTGAATCTTAGACGCCAGCTTTATTATGTACTGAGGATGTTTGAGAATATCGTCAGGCTTGCTAAAGCCAGCCTCTGCCCCGTATTTGCTGGCAAACGTTATCCTGATGTGGTTTTCTTTCGGGAACTTGCAGATGAATAAGTTGCTAAAAATATTTCTCCAGTCCTTGAAACACATGAGGAAGGAGCCGTCGTCCTAGACAGAGCCCTTGTTAAAAACATATTCCTAGACTGGCTAGCGGTCCTCTTTGCGCGCGTTCCTAGCCTCCTCCTCGTAATGTGTCCTAATTTATTTTTCAAACTTCCACAGCTTGGCCTCCTCGGTTTCCTAATACTCGGACCACTTGAGTCTCCACTCAGTCTTCCCGTGAGGGTTGTTCACTCTTAATAATCGGTGGGACTTGTGGTAGTTCTAGGCCTTATCATCCTTGATTTCAAAGATGTCAATGATCGAGTAGGCATGCTTAGCGTAAATCCCAGAGTTGTTGTCCTCCTCGTCGAGTACGAACTCTGAATTCTAGTTGTTCGAGGAAGCAGAACATCCAATCAGATTGTTTCCTTTGAAGTTGCTTAGCAGCATGTTCCAGAGCCTATCCTTTTCTTATTTGTCTTTCAATTTTTTGCCTGAAAATTATAATCTGATGGGGAGGCCGTTGGTCAAGTCGCTGAGGCCTTGCGAGATATCACCTTTGACAAGGGCTGAGTAACTGTGGTGAAGTTTTGCGTAGGCCTTTTCTATCAACGGCACCCACGACTAGTAAAAGCCCTTATTATAGGCAAAAAGTAATTCGGGGGCCTATTTGACTTTGGGCAGCCTTTAGTCGACAACGACATACTTGGGTTCACCGTCCTTCATGAACTTGAAGCAATAAATCCCGAGTTTTTTGTAAATATGGAAAAGGGATGGAAATACTCCCATCTTCAGTTGCTAACTCTGCGCTTATGTTACCTTCTTTACTTTTTAGTGTTCATCGATGAACATACCTCGGATCAGTTTGTCGTTTGTTGCGATCAGAGCCAAGGATGACATGAACCAGCAGTCCCCCACCGAGCCCTGGACAATGGAGCTACTCTTTGCGTCGCTGTCGATAAAGCAGAAGGGCTTGTCCCTGTTTGTAGAGTCGACATGCTCGTCATAGTAGTTTTTCATGTCCTAGGCCGTGACCCATTAAATTTCTTAGATGCTAGGAATGCAGCGAAGATTCTAATCTTAAGCAAGGACTTTAATGCTAATTTCACCGGCAGGGTCACTATCGCTAGGGCCGAATTAGGGGTCGAGCCATTTGTTGAGGTTGTTCAGTCTCGTCTTTTTGAACTCATCATGACAGAATCTAAGTGCGGCCAGCTCATTGTTAAAGATAGTAGTCCAGAAGCCCTTCTTATCTTGAGTATTCCTGTCTAATTTTTAGAGGCAGTCTGCTTGGACGATCTCGGGCTTGATTGCCTTGATGGCCCTGTCTTCCTCGGTCTAGAGACCCTTGATTTCCTTCTTGAATTTGAGGAAATCCTTCTATTGGAACTAGCCTAGGTCGTCGAGTACTTTCATCAGTCTGACTGGGGAACTCTAGATGCAGTTCATCACGGTCTTAATGCTGTTTTCCTTGAGGTCAAGCAGCAAGAATGCGTTAAGGTTGGTCTCTGTGACTTCGGAGTAGGGGAGAGAGTGGATGTGTTCTAAGGGGATGCGTTTGCTGGCCTTGAGGAGGACGCAGGTAGACCTGAGGATGGGCTCTATCTTTTAACTGGGCTCCTTTAGTCTGCAATATACGTTTGACATATCAGAAAGAGTATAGGATCCCTTAGATTAGATGTCGGCGAGCTTAAAGATTTCGATCAGGGGCAGTTTCACTAGGGACTTCCCTTTAATGTTCGTCGCTGCAGTTATGAAGTTGTGCAGGGTCACCATCGGGTTCTTGAAGCTTACTTACTTCACGATCTACGAAAAGAAAGGCTAAATAGGCAGATTTATGTCTTTGAAGTGTTTGAACGCAGCTTCAAGGTCATTCTTGACTGTGGTATCAGGCTTAGGCTCCTTCTTCTTGAATTAGTCGTCTTTCTTCTTGCCATCATCAGGTTTTTTGGAGCCCTTGCCGTCGTCTTTCTTTTTTTCCTATTCCTTCTTGGAGTCAGTGTGGATGTTTTCCAGTTTAGCAAATGTGTCAGTGACGACCTTCTTCCTAAGCTTGCACTTCTAATCCTTGTCCATGCTGTTGAATAAGGCCACCGCCTGGGTATTCGTCAACTTTCGCTTTTAAACGCAAAATTTGCAAAATTAGCTGAAGCTTATCTAATCAGATTAGCTGATCTGATTTACGATGTTTGACACATTTTTGGTATCGAGGCCATTCGCCAGGGCTTTCAGACACTACTGCTCGTAGGTCAGTTTGCTGCTCCACGGCGGGGTCTCAGTATCGATCTTGAAGGCAGCCAGCACTTGGTGGTATTCAAGATGGGTGATACTACCTGATTTATTGAAAATGGCTAGCACTCTGGCAATGACTACTTTATCCAAGTTGAGCTTGATCCTGGTTAGGGTTTCCCTTAAGTCTTCGGCGAGTATTTCCTTGTTCCTCTTTTTATCAGCGATCCTGAAAAGCATTTCAGGGACGAGTCCGACCCTCTCGCAAGCCTCGGCCAGTTTGTTCATGGCAATCATATTTTCGACGAACTAATCCTTGCGCAGGTTCTAGAGGCGATCAACTCGCTTGGAATAGTCTGGTGAGATAAATACAATTCTCCTTTTTGGCGGATGAGGTAGCCCCTTGACCTAGCTGGCTTTCTAAGTATTCGTTCTCCGACTTAAGTTGCAAGGCCTTTATCTTTAATATTTTCACGATGTTCCGATAGTCTTACAGAGTCTTTTCGGGCTGGCTCATTAATAATCAATTATAAATCGACTTCCTAAATCCCTTGCTCACTTTGTCATACCACACCGCTGATTTGCACCTCGTTCGCTCTGACTCCTTCCCTTTCCAGTCCCATGTCGTTTTGTACATACCCGGGCCAGGCACGACTTTCTTCTAACTTTTATTTTTTATTGGTTTGGAAATATTGCTATAAAACCCATATTTTTTATGTGATTTAACGAAGCATTTGGGGTTGGAGAAAAGTGTATAGGTGACTGGGATGGGATTGAATTCAAGCTCTGCTGGCTTAAGCTTTGAAGTCTTTTTTTGTTTAAACTTCCCTTTTTACAGACCACTGTATGTTGTCCGACTCCGCTGAATAACCTTCTCGCTGGGGAAGTTTCTGAGATTGTAATTCCCAGGGCCAGGCGAATTACGAGCCCAGCACACCCGGGTGCTGAAAAAATTCTATTCCTCCAAATTTTAGTTCCTGCTTGTAATAATTTTTCCGTAGAGCGAAACAGCTTTCTTTGGCTAGCCGCCATAGGATCCTGGACCCGGACTGCAGGACTCTGGCGATTTTATTAAACAGTTGGTGCTCTTTGGCCTATAGTTTGGTTTTTGTTCTTTCCATACCCTAAGTTTTCCATAAGTGCCTGGTCCCGGCACGTATCTTTTTTCCTTAAGGATTTTCTGCATGAAGTTGTCGATTCGAAGGGGCCTCCTGCGAATATTGAGACGCTGGTGGGTAGAGTGGTAGAAGGATGGAGGGCGGTAAAGAGGGAGGGTGGGTGGTGCAGCCTCATACATTTCCCTAATGGAGATCATAATAAAAGAGCATTTTATTATATTCAAATGAAGAGCTGTGCAGTTCGTCCCAATGAAAATAGAGAGTAAGCCTTCATCATTAAAATATTATACGTCCTTTAGGCCCTCCTCGAGTAGAGTCTACAATAGCCTGAGGAAGACTTTTGCTTACTCTTTGCAGGCACTGCCGAACCAGACCTGCCCCTCAGCCAGTTCATTCACCTCGTCATGGGCAAGACCGAGTCCACCTGGCGCTAGCTCACCATAGTGCTAATCTACATCGATCGAATCAGCAACTCGGTCACCAGTCCTGTATCGGTGAACCGACTAAATATTCACCGGTAGTAAGCTGACAAGTATTGTGCTAATTTCGCTTTTAATCATCAGCAAGTTCAACTCGGACGACTTCCTGAGTAACGAGTCCTTCGGAGAGATGGTCAGTCTCTCCTGCGAGGAGATCAACGAATTATAATTCCTGTTCTACGAGTGTCTGGGCTGTGACGCCTTTGTCACTTCCAACGAGTTCTAGAACTACGAGTCTCGCCTTTGGGCCCTTGACCTGTGTGAGCTCTTATAGCAGGATACAACTGAGTCTAGTCAGCAGTGATTGTGTTTAGAATTCATTTAAGCTTATATCAAGTTCAAAGACGTTGCTTAAGCGTCTGGCCTGTCAGCCACCCTTGCAAAGCCGGCCATCCGCTCATCAATACCAGCTCCCAGTTCAATATCGAGAACAGTAGGAAAAGGCAGCAGCCAAGCTATTCCTGCAGCAATTCGAGGACTCCTGAGGTCTTGAATGGCCCAAAGAGGAGGGCGATGAGGATGAGCGTGGAGAAGAGGAGCATATTGGTTCTCCTGATGCTGATAAGCAGTATCCCACAGAAAAACAGAATAAATTTGTCTTTTAGCTAAATCGATTGCCATAGCGAAAAGACATTGATTTAATTGTCGACCAGGATCTTGCCGAGTAAGAGCAAGGCGCTGCAGAAGTAGTATAGCAGAGCCAGGCAGTAGACAAGGAGCATGCCAACAAACCATTTCAAGTTGTCCTCACCCACACAGTTGGCGATATAGGGACAGTGGTGGTCGAACTTGCGGATGCAATAGTTGCACGCCTTGCAGTGTGAAGTCAGAGGCTCCCGCACAAGCTGGCAAGTATTGCAATGTCTAAAAGTTTAAATGCTCAGTTCCTTGCTCTTGAATTTGTTTAGTTTTTAGCATTCCGCCTTGCCCTCCTATTAGGTAACCTCCTTCCCCGATTGCACGCCTGGACAAGTCAACCACGCCTTCAGGTTGCAGAAGGTCCCCAGAATCCCGCTGTACAAGGCGATCACACTATGCACGCTCGAGAACGGCATCATCCTGGCGAGGCTAAAGGCGAAATACAAGGAGGCTAAAAACCAGGCAAGCAAGTTGTAGAGCAAGATGGGGTAATGAGGACGATAGCCTAGAAAGATTCCACAGAAGCGCTAAACCCTGGCGTGAGAGGGTAACATTAAATACTCAATAGTTGGTAAGCTTAAGGAGCTATTCGATCGTTAATTTCTTGATGCTCTCCTGGTCCGAGATCCCTGCCTTCTCTAGGCATTCGAAAACCCGCTTCAAAGGGTTCTACAGCTACCTTATCTTCCCCCGGTCGCTTGAACGCTCGGCCCGCTCACGTTTCTTGGGTTGGTTCTCCTCCTCATCGGATGACTCACTCTGAAGAGCCTACTAGTCGAATTTGTTGCTGGCGTCGGTGCCTTATTTGCACTTCATCCGCGAAATATCCTCCTCGGTTATCATCTTCGCTCTTGTGTCAACAAACAATTCCTACCCTTGGATGCCTGGGTCAGTTGAGACCTTCACCACACTGTAGTAAGGGCGTTGGATCTTCCCAAAAATGTCGTTGATCCACCCGAAAAGTCCACCGCTCGCCGTGAAGACGGGAGTGTCCAACTCAGGGACCTTATGGCCTGGCTCACAGACAATGATTATGAGTCCTGAGACCTCATAGTTGACTTTGCCGAGCTTGACAAGCTCTTCAGGCTTGGGAGGCGAATAGGACGGAGGCTTGTAAGTAGTTTAATGCTTAGTCCTAAGTTCTTGCATATCATGAGGAGAATAGACTTCATAGAGGGGGTCGGGCAGCTAGCCCTCCTCTATCTCCAGGCAGTTGAACCGCGACTCCACCTGCATCACGAGGGTCTGCACCACTTAGATCACTTCCCATAGTTGATTCATAATTATTTCATTCCGCACCCGACAGCTGGCTGGCGATATTGACGATCCGCTTTATGTAGTTGTTCTCCTCGGACTTGTTCTCGACTGCCAGTAAGTTGCTGAGGACCGATTGTTTGTCTGTGACTTCCTTGCCCCTCAGGAATAGCTTGTCGTCGGAGAGTTGGTAACCCTGCCAGGAGAAGATAAGGTAGTCAATCAACTGTTTGAGCTGATAGACGTTGCTCTTGAGCTCGACCTTTTATGAGGCCATTTTCTTAAGGTGATCAAACTTGTACACAGAGTCGGTCTCCTTCCTCATTTACTAAATGTAGCTTTCCAGCTAGCTTATTTTGTTTTGCAGCTGGATGTTTATGATGATGGTTTATCTCGCGGCTCGCTCTGCAATTATCTGCCTTTTGATCGCGCTGTTCTGCTACTCCTTCAGTGATCGTAGTGAGATTGACAGCCGTTCGAGCAGCCTGTTCTTGCTCTCGATTTCAAGGACCTTGATCTTGAGGTCATCGAGACTTGAGCCTAGAGAATAGGCCAACGACTTGATCTTATCATCTCTTTCGGACAGCTCCCTTCTGAGATCAGCACAATTCTTGCAAGTCTCCTCCATTATTTGTTTCCTATTCAATCAGACGTGATAGGCATTTGATATTCATTCTCATTCTCTCGATTAATTGAAGCAGCTGATCAGCTCGCTTAAGTCCCGTCCGTTTCGCTTTGACTTGAAATTGCCCCTCCTTTTTGGACTGCTCACCTCCTCTTCGTTACCTAGCTTGGGGAAGCTCTCCTTAGACTACTCCTGCTTCTTGGCGACAGGTGCGGGCTCGGCCTACTTTTCAGCAACCTCATAAACCTACCTCTTGGAAACAATGAGCTTAGGAAAGTTGATCTCATCGTTAAGATCCACTTTCTACTCCTTAATTTCAACGAACATGAAGTCTTCTTGCTTGAAGTTTGAGCCTTTCATATCCGAGCCCCGTTCTGCCACTATCTCAACTTTCTGCCCTTTTACCAGCCGATTGATGTCGCTCTCGTATCGGTCTACTTTGTCTTTCAGTATGTAAGACTGCACGTCGATATCCACCATGTAAATTTCAGTACCTAGGGCGAGGTGACTCAAAAACTTGAGTCTGATGTCATCCCTCTCAGAGATCTCCAATTTTTAAAAGAATCTAATTTCGCCTTCTAAGATAGCAGGCAGGTCTCCGGAACTAAGATACTTGAAGGTGGTGGGGTGGAGATACACAGGACGTCCGTTACTCTCCTGATAGATTGATTTTAAGGCTGGACTTAGCCTGTCCTTCTCCTGGAGCCTTTCAATGAGTCGCTTATCCTCCTTAATAGAAAGTTGGTTCTAGATAAACTTGAGCCTCTCCTGATGATTCTGTAAGGCACTTAGGCCGCCAGGAGTGTGATCAATCCTGAGGTATGCCTGAAGCTCCTAACCAAAGGCCTTGTATATATCGAGCAGCTCGAGCTTCTTGATCTCCCTGATTGACTTGAAGGCCTATTATTCCACCAACGTTTAGAAGCTGTACACCCGCTTCTTCTCATTCGACTTTATCTTCAGCTATAAGCGTGCTGTCATCCCCACTCGCAGCACTGGCAATTTAATCACTTTTACCAGTCGAAGGCTTCGTTCGGGAAGGTAATCGTTACAAGCAGGACAGCGGTGCTCCAACTCTGGGTGCAGGTAAAGCTAGTGTATGCATGGCGCACAGAAGAGGTGGCCGCATTCAGTCATGAGGGGGAGTTGCACTGAGTCGATGCAAATTGGGCAAGTGATGTGGTGCTAAGTGGGCATTTCAGCGTAGACTACTTTATTCCAGTCAACAGCCTGTTCAATAATTTCGTTTTAGGAGAGGGAGCCGACCAGAACGAAGATCTTGAATTTCGAGCGCAAGAAATTTTTGACTCGGGCGGCTCGGGGTTGGATCGGCCTGGTTAGAAGCTGACTTGGAAGGCTTGGCAGTCTTGCGAGCTCTGGACGGGAGAGGATCCTAATACTTAAAATTGCAGAGATAGGACAGATCCTCTCTTTCTTGTCTGTGCTTTTTCATGGGTGCTAATTCTAAACTAAATAATTAAGCTGCAGGGCTGATGGACCATCGAAAATCGGACTTCCAAGGCGCCCTCAAAAAGACTCCCGTCCGGCATTCTCGCCAAGAAATCAACTCCTTTTTCATCAACCTCGAGAAAGACTCGCTATAAAACAAACTTCTAAACAAAATTTTTAAATTGCAGAAACAACTCGAGTAACTCAACGAAGTGTAAAAAAGGGAGAAGACAGAGTTGACAAAACGCAAGGATTAAAACAAGCAGGTGAAAAAGCTACTCTAAAATCTCTAAAATTTTTTCTGCGACTCGAACAGAGTAGACCCGACCAGCGTGTAGAGACTGACAAACCTTACAATAAAGGCTAATCTGGCCAAGTTGCGAGTGCGCTAGAAAGAACTGTAAAGCGAGGTGAACAAACTAAACTAGACCTCCTAAAAGCTAGACATAAAAGCCGAAGTAGCGTAAGAGAAGAGGATTTCCGACGAGTACATTTAGTTGGTGGAGCGGTATAACAAATTGCACAGTCTTCGAAAAATACTCATTAAGCGCGATTAAACTAAGTTCTTGGAGCACCTCCAACCATCTCTCCTCGAGGAAAATAAGGAAGAGCCGCCTTTGAACGAGGAGATCGCGACTAGGCTGTCGAACAACTACACTGCGCTAAGCGAGATATAGCAAAGCATTCGTGAGTCGAGCAAGCAGAAGTTCAAACTGGGAGCGCAAATATAATAGCTCAATGAAGAAGTGCTCTATCAATCATCGATCAAGTCAAAACTCGCTGAACTTTAGTCCAAGATCGAAATATGGTCACGTAAGTCCAAGGAAAAAACTGCCTCTATCAATGACATCAAAAGGCGCAGGATAGATTTGGATCGTCAGACTATGAAGTTCGAGGAGGAAATCAGCAACCTGCTCAAGTCCCGCACCGAGGAGAAGAAGGACCAGGAGCAGCGGGAAATACGGCTACTGCAGGAGGAGATCAGCAAAGTGCGGATGGCTCACGACTAGATCAACTAGAAACTCAAAAAACTCATGATACAAAAGATGAGGGATAAGTCCTGATCTCAAAGCTATCTTTGCGATGCTAGCAGCCTGGTCGTCTTGGGTAGTCCTTCCTCTTTCAGGAAGCTGAAGACAACCCGCTCCTCCTCGGAGAGTGACAAGTCCTGTGCGTATCCGTTGCAGAAGACCTTCTTGATCGGCGTCTTAGGCTTGTTGGGGATCCCATGGATAAAGTTCTCGGACAGGTTGAGCTTAAGATGCTTGTGAGTGTATTTGTATTTCTTTTTTAAGTTGTGAGTCTTTATGTAGGACAAAAAGTCCTTTGAACTCCACCCGCCCTAATCCACGCACCGCTTGTTCATTGAGATGTAGTCCTTGCTCTTGCATAGATTTGCTGATGGCCGGTGCTCTTGCCACTCAGCCAGCGCTGATAAGAAGGTTACAGTCCTTGGCAGAGGTAGAGTTGGTAATCCTACGGTAGCCGTAGGCGTGATCGATGGGCGGGAGCTGGTGGAAGCCAGGCTTGCACTTGCCCAACTCTTCCTTAACTAATAAATAATTTTTCATCACTTATAATCACGAAAGGGGGATTTAAGGCAGAGGCAGTCGAGGGACGCCTGCTTGCTGCTATACGCTCTTCTCTATCACTCCCCGGCTACCCAGGTGCTACAGGATTGACAGGCCGCTCCCCTTCTCCGAGTTCAAAAGTGATTCTGGCATTGTTATGCTTACTTGCTTTCCCAGCGCAAAGAGTGACGACGTCTTCATGGCGGGCGGATTGGCTGCCAGCAATCTTTAAGCTGAGGTCCCATGTCTCTCTCCTTTGGTATCTTTTTTATAGGCGTATTGAACGTTGAGCAATTTTCCTGAGAAGAATTTTCCGTGTAGGGCTGCTATGGCTCTATCGGAAGACTCGAAGCGGTCAAAGCTGACAAAGGCATGGCCCTTGGACTAGCCAGTCTGAGGGTTCCTCTGGATCTTGGTGGAGATGACAGACCCAAAATTAGAAAATGTCTAATACAGCAATTTTTAATCTACGTCTGAGTCGAGATTGCCGACGAACAGATTCGCTCCCACTTCAAGGGTCTTCTTGTCGTGGGCCGTCTTGTTCGTCCTTATAGGCTTGCCGAATAGCTTCACCAGGTGCATTATCCGGATCGAATAATCAGCGTCCTCCTCGCTCTTAAATTAGACGAACCCGAAGCCCGAGTGCTCGTTGGTTATTTTGTCCCTGGGGATGTGGACGTGGATGACCTGGCCGACCTGGGTGAACAGCTCACAGAGGATGGCCTAGTTGACTTTGGCGTCGAGATTTCCTACGTAGATTGTTGCCTCCTGACTTTTTTAGAAAGTAGGTGCTGAAATCATTATTAGCGACTGCCATTTGAATGGAGCTAAACTAATTGCTGTACCAGCCCACCACCAACCATGAACGCTTCACCCTCAACAACTACTTCTTCCTGCCAAGGAGGCTACCCACTTCGGAGGAAAACCTGTTCAAGATTTCATCCTCTTCGACTCATAGTCTAAGGGTAGTCTTAAGGGGCTTCAAAGACGAGCCCAGCGGAATCCCGTGTCTCTACTTTTGTCAGGACAGCCCGAAGGCACTGCTGTACTTCCACGCAGCGGGGTAAGACTTGTCTAACTGCAAGTCGCTATGCTAACAAATGAGCGAAAAACTTAAGGTAAATGTAATGGCAATGGAGTACAAGGGATTTGGAATCTACAAAGGCTCTCCTAACGACGAAGATATCGCTACTGACTCTGAGATTGTGTATCGTTGGCTTAGTGTCAACTACCAAGGCTACCTTGCCGCGAGGAGTCTGGCTTCGGGCGTCGCCGTGGGCGCCTGCGTAAAGTGCGGGGGGTCTGGAGTCGTTCTGGTCTCCAGCTTCAAGTCGGTGCGCCGAGTGGCCTAGCGGAGGGTGGGTAAGCTTTTGAGTCTGCTTATAAAAGATAGGTATTAAATATAAGCGCTGATCCCGAAAGTGAAATGCAAAGTACTCTTCGTGCACGGCAAGTCTGACGAAGTCTCCCCTTCCTCCGACATCGAGCAGCTCCGGGAAGTGGGTCGGAACGTGGATGTGGTGCTCCATGCGGATATGCGGCATGAGGATCTGAACTTCGAGAGACACCTGCTGCCCTACCTGCTTAATTTCATAAATTGACTCATTTATAATATTGAATAATATGTAAAAGTCGCCAACAGGATAGTAAAGCCACCGGGAGCTGGACTCGCCCTCCCCACGTCCAGACCCCGGCGATTCCCCCAATCAAGCCGAAGTTCGCTATTAGAGCGAAAAGTAAAACCTGGAGAGGTCAGGTATGGAGAAGAGTGCGGGGCCGAACACAGAGCAAGTGCTGTAGTAGTAATAGCTGTAGGAGATCCCGTAGGAGGAGTACAAGAAACTCGTTGAATAAATGGAGTTGAAGAAAGCCCGCGATTAGGAGGAGAACATGGAGGGCCGGTAGAATTTCGACTATACAGTGCCCCGCAAAAGGCCCTTAAAGCGCAAGGCCTAGTCCGAAAAGAAGTCCTCCCTCAAGGGCAGTGTCCACCTCTAGCACGCCTTCAAGGAATACATCATAGAGAAGATCGATTAACTCAGCCAGTTCAACCCTGACACTCACTGGAACGAGCGCATCTAGTCCGTCTTCTCCGAGTTCCTGAACCGGCAGGACCGACACCGGATGTTCATCTGGATCGAAGGGGACTAGATCCTGCACAGTTTCAGTAACCACCCTCCGCTGGCCCCCAAGTCAGTCGAGGAGTGCATCTACATGCTCAAGGTCTCAAACGAGAAGATCACCGTCGAAAACGTCTAGAACACGCTCTTCATCAAGTCATTCCAGCTCAACTATCTGAAAAACGTGTTGAACCTGATGAACACTATCTTCATCCCCTCCTTCTCCAAGGAAACCTCCTGGCCCGAAAGCGTCAAAAAGGAATTTATGGCACAACTCCACAAGTTCATGGCTATCGTCACGGAGGCCTGCTACCAAAATTAAGGCTACACGGAATTATACATCCCCAATTAGAATATTTCAACGGCCGACGGATCGGACAAGGATCTCATTCAGCGGCTGGATGCCACCATTATGCATTGGCAGAGGCAGATCAAGGATGTTATCACCAACCAGGATAGTCAAAACGATGCTTAGAACTCAGGGCCTCTGGATTAGATCCTCTACTGGCGCAGTCGAAAATAAAACCTGAAGCACATTGACTAGCAGCTGGAGAAACCAGAACTAAAGGAGATTGTGGACTTCCTTAGTCGCAACGAAAGCACCTCTGTCAAATCCTTTGAAGAGGTCACCAAAAATATAAAGTCGAAGAGCTAGGAGGCCACTGACAATCTTAAGTACCTAGAAAGTCTCTACCAGCCTTGCAAGACTCTTGAAACTATCTCCCCGAAGTAAATACCCAGCATCCTCAGCAACCTGCTGATGCGAGTCCGCATGATCTGGGAGTACTCCAAGAATTATAACAGCAAGGAACAAATCACAGGCCTGCTCCATAAGATTTCGAACTAAATCATAAAGCGATGCCGATCAAAGATAAACGTTACGGACATGCTGGACGGCGACGTCTAAAAGTGCATCGAAGACCTGAAGGATGCTATCGAATGTGGCAACCAATGGAAACGCATTTTTAATGAGACATCCGAAATCATCAACCGGAAAAACAAATAAAACAAGTGGGATTTCAAAAATAATTCCATCTTCGCACAGATCGATGCCTTCGTTCAGAGATGCTCTTAACTCATCGAGATCTGCGAAGGTCAGCTGCAGTTCGCCATGAGGGGCTCAGATATGCAGATCCCCAAGTTCGGCGGATCAAGGGCCAACGAAATCATAAACATCCTGGGGTAGATAAAGCTATCGTTCCTGAAGCTGATCGATCGGTTCCGCTCAGTGTCCAAGTAGAAGATCCTGGACGTAAAGGCAAGCAACTGGCACTAGCTCTATAACACCTTCAAGAATGGCATGAAGGATCTCGACGTTATGTATCAGAATATAATCCAGTTTGCCTTTGAGCAGGTTTAGACCATCTAGCAAGGAGTGGAGATGCTCGAAGCTTTTGACTATCTTGCCAAGCGGGAGAGCATCAAGACCTGTCTAAGAAAAAAAACTAACGAAATTATCCAGAAGTTTGTCAGCCAGGTCTAACTGTTCGAACACAAGAACATTTCCAAGCTAATGCCGCCCTTCCCACTGTCACACGGCGAGTTTTCTGGGGAGGCCATCTGGGTAAGATCGCTGGCATTCCGAATCGAGTTCATGAAGACTCAGATCGACAAGATGGAGAAATTCGCAGTCTTCGATAAAACTATCTTTGACAACGCTATCACCAAGTACAATGACGTCTTCAAAAACCTGTAGAGCATTTGCAGGGAGAGTCTGATGAACAGCTGGAAGGCGAAAGGCCTGGCCTAGATCTAGCAGGAGGGCTCTATCAAGAAGCGCATCGAGGTCAACACTCTGCTAATACGGCCTTCCGATCTCGAGAAGAAGCAGGACGATGGCAAAACTAAGTTCAGTCACATCGAGTGCAATTTCGATAAGGCCCTCTACAAGATGATGCACTAGATTGTCGCATGGAAAACGCTCATCTCTTTCAATGTCCGCATACCGAACACGGCTGACTCCATCGAGGAATTCACAGAAAACAACAGGGACTCACTCCGAATTTTGCGTGAGCACTGCATGATCGTTGTTCGAGATTATAATTCGATCATTGATTACATGGATGCCACATAACGTAACCTGTTTGAAGAACACCTCGAATAGACGAACAGGAACATTGAGGCAGGCATTACAAGGATCAAATGGTCACATAAGTCAAATACTGACACTTTCCTCTCAAAGAACTGCAAGACCCATTGCCACTACCTGTACAACAAGCTGAAGATGTTTAAGACCAACACGCAGAAGATAAAGCAAAAGTGTGACTAGTTGGCCTCTTTCTCTTTCCTGCGGATCAACAAGAAGCGAGTGTATGAAGTGCAAGACTTCTGCTAGGAACAGAAGAATCACCGCCTTGAGCTCAAGAAGAGCTTGTCAAAGATCTTGATGGAAATCAAGTCCATCCTGATTTAGACATACGACCCTTTTAGCAAGAAGAAAAAGTAGACTCTTAAAAATTGGTTTGAATACGTCAAGAAGGTCGATGATAAAATCGTAGAGAGCCTCAAGAAGGCCCTCAAAAATTCATTGCTTGATTTCCAGAACGTGGTTGGAGAGCCTGAGAAGTCCAATAGTTCAGCTGTCCCAATTCTCAAACTTTCAGTCGACATAAAGAAATACGACAGAGGTCAGATAGATGACCGATAGAGCAAGATCAAGCTTGTATACAGGCCGACGACTCAATAGCTGCACAAAGAGATATCAATAATCCTAAGTTCAAATAAGGAGGTGGTGATCGACTTTCGGACAATGTAGGACGAGATGATCGAGATCCACAGGCTAATGAAAGAAGACCAATTACAAAAGCTTTAGAAGGACCCGAAAAGCCAGACGATGTAGAAGCAGAACATCCAGCGACTGCGCTAATAGAAGGACGAATTCAAGTATGAAGGAGGAGGCTACTAGTTCAAGCTCACTGATACTGATGTCTAGAAGATTGTCAACAAGATCATGGATAACCTCAAGAAGGTCTGCAACCTGGTCGAGAAGGACACCTCTTACGACGTCTTCCTCAAAACCAGGATTGCCGAGCCACACAAGTACAAGCTTTACTTCATCAACATGCTCAAAGTCAACCAGGGCTCCCTCCAGATTCGCTCTGCCATCAGCCAGTTCTAGTCCGACAATGACGAAATCCAGAATGTTATCAAGAACATGGATACTAAATAGTGCATCGTTATCGACAAGACACCTTTCAAAACTTCGCTTACCAACCTGAACCTATAAACGCAGACTTCATTCCTACTGATCCTCCAAGAGAAATGCGTCAAATAGCTGAGGAATCTTCATAACATCTTCTCCACCTCAGAGGAACTCCTTAATGCTGTCCCACAAAACCTGCAGGAACTCAAGGCCAGCATGGATCTCTGGAAAAAACTTATCGAGGAACTGAGCAGCTACTAGTAGCAATTGCAGCCCCTTAAAGAGAATCTGGCAGAACTCGACTCTCACAATATGCCTTTAAAGGAGGAAGAAACTAAGATGCGAGTCGGTCTAATGGATGCCTGGAAAAACTTCAATGCAATGCTCGAGAGAATCGAGCAGAGAAACAAAAAGGTCCGTGCTGACTTCAATGCAGAGACACACAAACGACTCTAATAATTTATTAAATAGACTGGAGACACGAAAGTGCATTTTTTGGCCAACGCCCCGTTCCAGTCAAGCTACGTGAACGAGAAGGCCAAATCAATCATGAACGAGTACGAGGACGTCGTTAAAAATTACAGAGGCAGGTGGGATGACATGAAGTTTGGCTTTGACCTATTTTCAATTAAGTAGAACACTCCCTCCGACCTTGAATATGTGGATGAAGAGATCAAAAACCTGCGGAATGTATGGGGTCTCAAATAGGAGTGGGACCGCACCTATCAGACTGAGATCAAGGGGATCAAATTCAAGGAAGTTGACGTTGAGGATCTCGAGGAAAAAGCAGACGACTACCTTAAGCGACTGAGCAAGACAGCCACCAATCCAGCAATGCGCAAGTGGGATATTTTCTTGCATTTTAAGACCGCCATTGAAACATTTAAGAGTTTGCTGCCTATAATAAAGAGTCTGAGGGAAAAATACATGCGGACTCGGCACTGGTAGGAGCTGCAAAGGCTGCTGGCGCAGAACATTGACCCGGAGAGTGATTAGTTCACAATTGACTAGATCTTCATAAAGAAGAACTTCCTAAGCTTTTCGGACACAGTGATAAAGGTATGCGAGATCGCGAGAGAGTAATTCAAAATCTAAGATGCTCTTCACAAGGTGGTGACTAGGTGGTAGTCCATATAGGCAGAGATGTAGCCACACAACAAGAAGACCTTTAAGATTAAGAACCCAGACAAGATCTTCAACGTGCTAGAAGAGCACATGGCCGTGCTGTCCTCCCAGAAGACGGGACTCTACTATGAGTCCTTCAAGGACCAGATTTAGGAGTGGGAAATCAAACTGCAGCAAATCTCTTAGACTCTAGATTTGCTTCTCAGTGTCCAGCGCCAGTGGATCTATCTTTAATCTATTTTTGAGTCCCAGTCCAAACTCGACCTTGACCGTCAGCTCATCGCCGACATCAGCAAGTTCAGGGCCGCAAATTAACGCATCTCAGGGCACATGGAACGAATCAACAAAGACAAAAAGATTATAAACGCCATTTTATTCCCCAATTTCTACAACTAACTTTAGGAGCTCAAGAGGAGGCTTGACGAGGGCCAGAAGATCCTTTTCAATCTACTCGACCTCAAACGCAAGCAGTTCCCTAGGTTTTTCTTCCTTTCCAATTAAGATTTATTCGAACTCTTAGGCAACTCTCAGGACCCAAAGAAAATCAACAAGCACATCAAAAAATGTTTCGAGGGGATAAAAAAGCTCGAGCCTAACGCCATCGTCACAGGGAGAAAGGCTTAGGCGCTTTACTAGATCGTGTAGATGATTTCTCCTGACGGCTAGGAAGTGCCTCTTTGCTCAAGAGTGATCTGCGACGGCGGAGTCTAAAACTGGCTTAGAAACGTTTAGAAATTCATGAAATAGACTTTGAAGCGGAACCTGATAACCTGTCAGGCCCAGAAACCCAAGTACAAAGTCAAGGAAAAGGAGAGCGGAAACTTCTTGACTTGGCTCGAAAACAATCAAGGTCAGCTCATCATCACGGCTTGTCAGCTTTAGTGGACTGCCTAATGCATCAACTCGATCGGTGATTCGGGGAAATAGCGTTCATAAAAGCCGAAGAAAACATGGAAGGACTTCAAGGAAGGACAGACAAGGATGATCGAAGAAGGCACTCGGCTTATGCGCACCAACATCAAGTAGAACATCCGCATCAAACTTATCGCTCTGATCACAATCTAAATCCATGCTAAGGACATCACCTAAATGCTCTCCAAAACTTGCTTTAGCATCAGTTCATTCGAGTGGACCAAGCAGCTCCGATTCACCAAGACATCCGACCAGGCTGACACTGAAATCTATGTCGAGCAGACCTCCACCAAGACCCCTTATGGCTGGGAATATCAGGGTAACAACGGCAGGCTGGTAGTCACCGCACTTACTGATAGATGCTACATCACTCTCACCACAGCAATCAGTCTCAAGAAAGGAGGGGCGCCGCAAGGCCCTGCCGGTACAGGCAAAACGTAGACTGTGAAGGACTTGGGTAAGGGAATGGCCAAGTTCGTGCTGGTGTTCAACTGTTCGTAAGGACTGGACTACAAATCTTTGGGAAAGATGTTTTCAGGACTGGTGCAGACTGGAGGATGGGGCTGTTTCGACGAATTCAACAGGATCGAGCTGTAGGTCCTCAGTGTTGTGGCACAGCAGATGCTCTCTATCTTAACTGCACTACGTAGACTTTAGACTTAAACCAACAAAGCCAACTCCGCCTTTCAATTCGAAGGAGAGAGCATAGTGGCGAACGAGCAGTGCGCCATCTTCATTACCATGAACCCTGGGTACGCCGGCCGATCCGAGCTCCCAGACAACTTGAAGAGCCTGTTCAGGCCTATCTCCATGATGGTCCCCGAGTCTGCAGTGATATGTGAGATTATGCTGGCAGCTTAAGGATTTAGCTATAAGCGTACCAGGATACTAGCGACCAAGATAACTGCTCTTTACAATCTCCTGACACAGCAGCTGAGCAAGCAGGACCACTACGACTTCGGCCTCAGGGCCATTAAGTCAGTTCTCATTTGTGCGGGAGCCTTGCGCAGGCAGGAGAGTGAGAAGTAGCTCAATTCGCAGAAAGAGCAGACCAAGGAAATCCAGGAAGGTTCGGATGTAGCTGCCTAGGAAACCATCCTTATGCAGGCAATCAACTCAATGAACATCCCCAAATTCGTGGCGGAAGACATCCCACTGTTCAATGCCCTCATAAAAGATCTATTCACAGGCCAGGAACTGCCCGAATATTAAAGAGTCGAGCTCAATACCGCCATTGAAACTGCGCTTAAGGATATGGGGCTGGTTGTTAAGAAGGAGCAAGTAGCCAAGATCGTTCAGCTCTACAATAGCAAGAACACAAGGCACGGCAATATGCTTGTAGGGCATACACTCACAGGTAAGTCCACTTGCTGGAAAGTCCTCCAGCGGGCAATGAATCTCCTCAACAAGCAAAATCCCAAACTAAACCCAGGCGTGAAATTGTAGATCCTAAACCCTAAGACGGTGAGTCTTAATTAACTTTTCGGCTTTGTAGATCAAAACACAATGTAATGGAACGAGGGAGTCCTGAGCTCGATGATGGCGCGACTGTGCAAAGGAGAGTAGAATTTCGTAAGCTCTGACCAGCGCTGGATGATTCTCGATGGGCCTGTTGACACTCTCTGGATTTAGTCTATGAACACCGTCCTCGATGACAACAAGGTTCTAACTTTGCTCAACGGAGACAGAATCTCATTGCCCTCCCAAGTCGGACTAGTTTTCTAAGTGCAGGACTTGGCAGTTGCCAGTCCTGCAACTGTGTCAAGAGCTGGGATGATCTACCTGAACTACGCTGAGCTGGGATGGCGTCCATACATCTAGAGCTGGGTTGGTAAGATAAAAGACGCGCAAGTTCAGTAGTTCGTGTCAGAGCTAGTGGAGAGGTGGATTAACAAGCTCATTAGCAAAAAGCGCGAGCGTATAGGCGAGACTCCTTAGATCGGAGGTGATCTAGGCAAAGTCATATCGTTCACGAAGTTGATCGACGCCTTCCTCAAAAATGAAAGCAAGACCATGTCTTTCGACCTGCCTGTTAAGAACGAGGTCTACTGGAACCTGCTGTAGAAATGGTTCCTTTACGCTATCATCTGGTCCTTTGGAATGGGCCTTGACGAGAATGGCCGCAAGGTCTTCGACAGCCAAGTGAGGGACATCGAGGGGATGCTCCCACACTCCAACACAGTCTTCGACTACTACATCAATATCTAAAAGAACTAGTGGCTATCCTGGTAATAGAAGGTAAACATGACAATCTGGAAGCCCGTCTCGAATGCGCCCTACCACAAAATGCTTGTCCCCACTGTCGACTCCGCCAAAAACAGGAGCATATTGGTAACCTGCATCAACCACAGGATCCACACGCTAGCTATGGGGGTCACTGGCACTGGCAAGACAGTTCTCATCAATTAGATTTTAAGTTAACTCGACGAGAGTTCCTTTTCGAGCATGAATATTATTTTCAGTTCTCAGACAAGCTCGATTTATTTCCAGGAGACCATCGAAGGAAGGCTCAAGAAAAGAGCCAAAAATAAGCTGGTTCCTGACGGACAGAAGATGGTCATCTTTGTAGACGATCTCAACATGCCTAAAAAGGACAAGTTCGGCGCGCAGCCCCCACTTTAGCTGCTGAGGCAATGGATGGACTATGAAGGGTGGTTCGACCGGCAGAATCGTTAAATGTTCATGTACGTGCTGGACATTCAATTTATGTCTGCAATGGGTCCGCCCGGAGGAGGGCGAGCATAGGTGTCGCCAAGAGTGCTAAGCAAATTCAACATGATAAACTTCAACTTTCCGAGTTAGTCGCAGGTGAAGAGGATATTTCAGCTTATCCTAGCGTTCAAGTTCCAGTAATTTGAGGAGGAGATCAGGCCACTCGCAGAGCAGATATCACAGGCCTCCTTCAACCTCTACTGCAAAGTGATCGAGACCTTCCTCCCCACTCCTGCCAAATCGCACTACGTGTTCAACATGCGAGACATCAGCAGAGTCATCCAAGGCGTTTTCGTCTTCGATAGGCTCTACTGTGACTCCAAACTAACTATCCTAAGACTTTGGGTCCATGAAAGCATGAGAGTGTTCAATGACCGGCTGATATCGTTTGAGGACCGAGCAAAGCTGAAGCGGCTGATCACATAGCAGCTGGAGATGACCTTGCAAAGCAATATGAAGGAATGCACTAATTAAAACGAGGAGGAGACCATCTTCGTCGACTTTGTCCAAGAATCAATGATGGAGAGGGCTATATATGTTGAAGTCCCTTACAAGGACAGGGACCAGCTTAAAAAACTCGTTGAAGACCAGCTCGCCTCATTCAACAAAGTCAACTCCAAGCAGTACATGAACATCGTCCTCTTCAAGGAGGCTGTCTCCTATGTCTGTAAGATACACCGTATTATCAAACTTGGCAAAGGACACGGAATGCTCGTGGGCTAGGGAGGGGCTGGCAGACACTCGCTTACGAGACTGGCGACTTGGATCTGCAAGAACTACCAGATGTGGACAGTGTAGATCACAAAGAACTTCCGAGCGAGAGAATTCCGTGAGGCAATAAAAGAGTGGACGCTAAACGTGGGTTTCAACGACCGATCGGGAGTCTTCATGTTTTCGGACAACCAGATAACCAACGAAAGCTTCATCGAGGACATCAACACGATCCTGACTATCGGAGAGCTGCCTAACCTCTATTCTAAGGACGACTACGCCACCATAAAGGAGAAGGCCAGGAAGTACTATATCGAGCTTTTCGACAAGCCCAAGGACTTTAAGATCTCCAATGATAAGCTCTTCGAGTTCTTCCATACCAAGGTCCAGAACTCCTTCCACATCATCCTCCTCATGAGTAAGACTGGAGACTCACTCAGGAATTACTGCAGGATGTACCCTGGACTCGTCAACAACACCACTCTAATTTGGTTTATGCCTTGGCCTCCCGAGGCGCTTGTGGAAGTGGCCTAGCGGTATATCGAGAAAATGGACATCCCTGAAGACACAAGAAACTCAATTTCCAACTACTTCGGCCTGGCTCACGTAAAAGTCATTAACTTGGCCGAAAGGATGCTCAAGGAGCTCAAGAGATTATACTACGTCACTCCCACAAATTACGTTGAGCTTGTCAAGGGGTACAAAGAACTACTCGATAGCAAGCGTAACTAAATGCAGCAAGAAATCGGCAAATTGTCCTCGGGACTCATGAAGTTAGACGAGGCGCAAAGCAACTCAAATGAACTCAAGAAATAGCTTGACTTCCTGCAAGGAGAGCTGTCGAGGAAGAGCAAAGACTGCGATGAATTGTTCATAAAGATCGAGAGATAGACGAGAGAGATGAACGACAGGAAGAATTAGGTGCAGGAACGAGAGGCAATGGTGGAAAAGGAAAAAAAAGAGACTTAAGATCTCAACAAGGAGGCCTTGAGTGATCTGAAAAGAGCAGAGCCTGCACTATAGGCTGCTAAGGAAGGACTTTCGGGTCTTACCAAGGACAAACTCACCATCATTAAATCATTCATTACGCCTCCGCCAGGAGTTGATATCGTCATGAACGCAGTTATGATCTTGCTTGGCAAGTAGGCCAACTGGGTCAGTGCCAAAAAATAGATGAACGACCCAGGCTTCATTAAAAAGCTCATCGAATTCGACAAGGAAAATGTATCCACCAAGACTCTTAACAAACTGTAAAAGATGACATCGAACGAAAAGATGGACGCAAAGAGTGTGGATCTAATTTCGGAGGCTGCAGGAGGCTTGTGGAGATGGGTGAGAGCAGTGGAAGGGTTTGCTAAGGCGTTCAAAGATATCGAGCCTAAAAGAGCTAAGGTAAAAAATTTAATGGAAAAACAGAAGAAAAGCGAGGACTAGCTTTTCAACCTTAGAAGCAATTTCCAGAAGCTGGTCAACGACCTCAATGAACTCAACTTCCAGCTGGAGAAGGCCAAGAACGACAAGACCCAGTACGAGGAGGATGCCAAGAAATTGCAGGCAAAACTTGAACGGGCTGAAAAGCTGATAAATCTGTTGGCGTCGACCAAGATCGGGTGGTAGGAGAGAAAGAAGAAATACTAATAGAAGTTCACCTATATTGTTGGAGACTCACTTCTGGCGGCTGCTTTCCTTAGCTACGCCGGCCCATTCCCGTCTGAGTATAGGGAGGAGCTCATCACAGGCACTTTGCTCCCCTTTGTCAAACAGTCCAAAATACCTTACTCAAAGGACTATTCCTTCCCCGAGTACCTAATCAAGCCCATCTAATTCATTAAGTGGCAGCTGAAAGGCCTGCCTGACGATCAGTTCTCTAGATAGAACGGAGTATTAACGAGGAAGGGCTGGATGTATCCTCTATTGATTGACCCCCAGCAGCAAGGCAATAAGTGGCTGAAGTAGCTAGAACGGGAAGGAAAAGACGCTAAAAATCTGTAGATACTCACTCCGCAGACGGAGAACTACCAGTTCAAGATCGAGATGGCTATTTCGACAGGAAAAATAGTCATTTTGCAGAACATTGAAGAATAGCTGGACAGCCAAATCTAGCACATTCTCAACAAGAAGACCTAAAAGGCAGGAGACAAGATTAAGCTTTTCATCGGAGAGCGCGACATCCTTTACAATTAAAATTTCAGGTTTTTCTTGACAACGAAGCTACCCAACCCCAAGTACAAGGCCTAGATCTCAACCAAGGTCACGCTCGTCAACTTCACCGTTAAAGAGAAGGGGCTCGAGGAGCAGCTCAACTCAGTGGTCATCCAGAAGATGTAGCACACTCTATAAAATAACAAGAAATAGCAGATTATCAAGAAAAGCGAGAACGAGGAGACTCTCAAGAAACTTGACGACGAAATTCTCAGGATACTATCCAACACCAAGGGCTCCCTCATTGAAAAGGAGGAGCTTATCTCCACCCTCCAAAAATCCAAATAGACTGAAGAGCGGGTCAAACATCAGATCGAGGCATCCGTCACACAGATGAAAAAGATTCTTGCAGCCAGAGAAAATTACAGGAAACTGCCTGAAGTGGCCAGCAAGCTCTTTTTCATAATCAACGACTTCAACCTAATCGACAATATGTACCAATTCAGTCTGGAGTCTTACATCAGCCTGTTCATAAAGATAATAAGAGAGTATATCGACAAACCAGGCCTTAACGACGCACTAGACCAGAAGCTGGAGGCGATTGCTGAGAAACATAAGCAGGCTGTCTACAGGTACGCCTGCCGCTCACTATTCTAGAAGGACAAACTACTTTTAGGACTTATGATTACAGTCAAGCTCAGCGAGATCGATGAGGCTGAGTACAGCTTCTTCCTCAGAGGCTCGTAAGTCATCGACAGGAAAGGCCAGCCCATGAACCCAAACGACTGGATTTCAGAGTTATCTTGGAATACTATCTGCGACTTAGATAAGACCATGCCTAACTTCTCTGGCATCGTCGGTGCCTTCACACATAACGCCAAATAGTGGAAGCGGTGGTATATGTCAGCAACCCCTTAAAAAGACGCCCTCCCTGGCGAGTGGAATGAAAAGTGTGACCCACTGCGGAAGATGATAATTATCAAGGCGATTCGACGAGACAGAGTGCTGCCCTCAGTTGCCAATTTCATCGTGCAGAAGAACGGTGGCTCCGAATTTTACATAACCCCACCAGCGTTTTCCATGGAGGCCATCTACGGCGATTCCAATAAGAACACTCCCATCATCTTCATTCTTTCCCCGGGAGTGGACCCCTACGGACAACTAAATGTTTTTGCCACATCAAAGGGGAAAGAGTTGGTGCCAGTGTCCCTAGGACAAGGGCAGGACAAGCGGGCGAAGGAGCGAGTGTTTGAAGGAGCTAAGAACGACAGCTGGCTCTATCTAGCAAATTGCCATCTCTCTCTCTCTTTTTTGAAAGAATTCTAGAAAGTCCTTTAAGTGCTTTAGCAAGACAAGGACGAAAAGTAAAAGCAGTTCAGAATCTGGCTGTCGACCAACCCACATCCCAAGTTCCCCATCTCCATCCTCCAGCGCTGCGTCAAAGTCACTACTTAGCCGCCTAAGGGGCTAAAGGCAAACATGCTAAGACTGTACGCCAACATGGACAAGGACAAGTTCAATCTGACTTCAAACGCGTCACAGTACAAAAAGCTGCTGTTCAGCCTGTGCTGGTTCCACTCAGTAGCGATTGAGAGAAAGAGGTTCAAAACACTAGGATGGAACGTTACTTATGACTTTAATGATTCGGATTGGGAGACAGCTGACAAGATCTTGAGAAACTATGTCCAGGCTGCACCCAAAGTTGCTGAGAAGCCCACTGCCAATGTCCTTGGCGGGGCCACCGCATAGCCTCAGGAGACGATCCATATCCCCTGGGATGCCGTCAAGTACTTGATCTCCTAAGTAACATACGGCGGACGAGTGACTGACGAGTGGGACCGCAGACTGCTCAACGTCTACGCAAACACCTTCCTCAGCCAAAAGGTCCTTAACTAATAAAAACACCGACTTGGGGATCCCAACCTCAATTAGTACGTGATTCCTGAGTAACTGTCGGTGAAGGAAAAGTCGCAATAGAAGGACGGTGAGGCCCGCTACTACTACAAGAAGATCGATGAATTTCCTACTAGCGAAAGGCCCTAGGCCTTCGGCCAGCATATCAACGCCGAGATCTCTTCCCAAATTGCAGACACCAACACACTTATAGACTCAATCACCTCACTCCAACCGCGACACTCACGGGGAGGCGAGGATTCCTCGGAAAACCGAGTCCGCTAGATTATCAAGGACACTTTGAACAAGGTCGACGACGACATCAACCTGGAGGAGGTCTTTGAAAAGAACAAACTAAGCTCGTTCGAGGATGCACCTAACCCTCTAAAAGTAGTACTCGTCCAGGAAATTTCCAGGTACAACCGCCTCCTCGCAGTGGTCAAAAAGAGCCTCTACAACCTGGAGCTGGGCATCTCGGGACAAGTGCTGATCAGCGAGTAGCTCTAGGTTGTGATGAGATCGGTCAGCGATCACAAGGTCCCTGACATATGGAAATTTGCCTATTATAGTCTTAAGCCACTGGGCTCCTGGATTGAAGACCTCCACAGGAGGATCTAGCAACTTCGGACTTGGGCATTTAAGGCTCAGCCTAACGTCTTCTGGATTTCGGGCTTCAGCTTCCCAACTGGATTTACCACTGCCCTCCAGCAGCAAGCCTCTCGGAAGCAGAATGTCTCTATCGACCAGTTTACATGGGAGTTTGCATTCTAGAAATATGATACCTCGATAACACAGCCTGCATCAGTGGGAGCTTACATAGACGGCCTGTTCTTGGAGGGAGCAAGATGGGACGGAGATAAGAACTGCATAGCAGAAGCCGAACCGATGAAGCTGTATTGCAAGATGCCGATCATCCAATTCAAGCCTGTGCACAATGAGGGGGGCAAAATTAAATCGAAGAAGGGCCAGAATAACTACAAATGTCCAACATACATGTACCCAATAAGGACAGGTAATGAGAGGCCTTCGTTTATGTTTACAGTGAGCTTGCCGTGCAAGCCCAACCCGAGCGCAACAGAGTCAGAGTAGGAATTTTGGGTGAAGCGAGGGACAGCACTACTGCTCTCCTTGGCAGAATGATTATTTATCATATCATTCCAGCAGAATCAACAGTCAGTTAAGGCTCTAATCATTGTGGCTTAGTCTGCTTACTGATACTGATATGCAAGTTTCAACAATCAGTCATCCTACAAGGAACTGCGCTTGAACTTCACGGAAATCTATTTCCGCTCGCTGTTTATTTTTTAGAGCCATTCTTGCACCATTTTCTAGTTGACCTTGCTCTTGATCTGCCCCGTATGAGCCATCCGGATTATTCCTAACTCCACTTACTCCGCGAGTTTGGGCTTTACCATTCTCACCTTATGCAGCCGCTCTCTCGCTCCTTGCTATAATATTTGAGCCAACATTAGGTTTTTGGCCTACTCCATCTACTTTTGCTGGGCAAGAGCCTTCTGCTGTTCGGGCGTAGGGCCTCCAAGATTCAAATTTTACATGAATTAAATCAACTCAATGTTTTGATTTTATCGACTCAAGAAGACAGCTCCTCGACCCTTCACTAAGCTTAACTCTGGTCTCACGCTGACTTCTCGACATGCTTCTGGATTTTGATCGATCCCTGACACTCTGGATGACGTCCTTCAGCTGCTTGGTGCTGCTCTTCCTCTAGCTTTGAGAAGGCTAGTAGTTTTTCTTCTAAGTCCTCTGCTTGAGGGAGTACCAGATGGATGGAGTACTGACTGGCAGAATATCATAATTTCGCATCGAATCATAGGACTGTTTGAACTTATTTTTGATGGAGAAACTATAGCCTGCGCGCAGCATGATGTTCTCGATTGTTTATTACCCTGTGTATTTTGCAGCGACGGGGTTGAACTATTTGATGATCTGCTTTAGTTCGCTGTTCTCCTTTCTCAGCTCGCCATTATCGAGTTCGGCCTCGATACTTTTCTTGAGGGCCTCAATGTATTTCTTCTCGAAAAACTTGGCCTTATTGTCTTAGGTGTTCTTTATTTATTACTGCATCTAAATTCAGTCATCGTGTTTAATTACCAGGCTGTCCTCAAAGCCCAGGCGCTCAAGGATATTTCGTTTCCCGTACGCGATTGGGGTCAGCTTCTAATCGTTCGTCTGTTGGAAGTTGCCTCCGTTCATCATCATGAGCAGGATCACTTCTTGCGAGTTAGACATGAATGCGGAATGACAAGGAGTGTTTCCCTTGATGCATTTCTTGTTGGGGTCGGCCCCTTTCATGAGGAGGAAGCTGACAATATTGTGAAGGCCGAGTAGAGCAGCACAGTAGAGTGGAGTCTTGCCCTCCTTGTCGTGGAGATCAAATAAGTACGGCTCGAGATTGAGCTGCATGAGCTCGTTTAAATGCTCCTTTTTTATGAGTGATATGATCTTCCGTACAATGGAAAGCTATGAGTTTGCTGTCTGGTTGTTGATTTACTTCTTCATCATCAGGCTCTGCGTCAACTCTTTAGGCTGCTCATCCTTGATCACGATCTTCTTGACCGTCACGATCTTCTTCTACTTGGGCGGATGCTTTTGCTTGAAGTTCAGACGATTCAAGAAGCATCTCATGACTTTTTGTATGGTCCTTATATCATTGTCAATAGGCTATGAAACAAGAACCTTGGCAACAGGCCCTCCAGAGTAGAATGCACTAGTGTGGAGATTGGGCTTGACTCGTTTGTTTTTCTTGAGCTTCAGGTAGTTGATTTCGTCCTTTTCAATCTTATAGAGACTAACCTCCTACTAGTTGGGCTATATATAGAAGACAGGGTTGGGAGGATGCTTTTAGCTCTCACCGATCGGCAGGAACACCTTCTCCCGCCGGGGCTGGCACGACTGCGGCCGCTTCTTTGCGCTTTGATTGAGGTTTAGTTGGTTCAATTAGTTTTGCAGAGCTAGTTTGTTTGAGTTGCTGATCTGGTTGGTCTTAAGCTCTTACTATTTGAGCTGCCAAGCTTTGATCCTGGTCTTGGTTTATTTGGAGGCATTCCGCTTGTAGTTCAGCCTTTTCTTAATCTTCTCATTTTTCTTCTTTTACCAGTCTTCAAGCACATTTATGCTGATCTTTTTTAGGATCTACGAGATCACCGGCTTGTCGATTAGCTACACAGTAGACATTATGTACTTCTTGTTGATGCACCTGTTCATCAGAGGACTCGTGTTCACCAGCAGCTGCATCTACTCTTTGCTCATCTCCTGTCCACTCTCGTACTTCTTAAGCAGGGCCGGCCTGATTGACGATTCGTCGTTGACTTAGTGGAAGAGCGGCTGCATCGAGAGTGTCCTCAGAGCAAGCTGCGAAATACTTCTCGTTTCGAGATAGTACGATTAGGAACACTTCTGAGACGGGAGTCCTTTTTTGTACTTCTGCTTGACAAGGATGGAGTTGTTGTGGTACTGAGCCTCGGCTTGCTAGTCCCAGACTTCGATGGACTTGTTTTCGTGGTAGTTTTTGAGGTGAAGTTTGGAGAGGTTGTTGTTTTCGATAAGGAGCCTGAGTTTGCCCTTGGGAGTGATGTATTTTTATAGTTCGGGATCATACTTGAAATTGTCAGTATTTTTGGAGTAGTAGTATTGGATGATCTTGCTGTTCTCGTACTCATTTAGTTTCTCAATTATTGTCTTTTTCAGCTTCTACTTCAGCGCCTCGTACTTGCTGCTGATCTACAGCCACCCGTATTTTATCAGATTTTAGCTTTTACCATGCTTCCGTTTCTCCTAACGCTCCTCAGAGCGGTTAAGTAGTTTGCGCAGACTTGCGCTGATGATCTTGCGGAATTCGGATAGCTTGTTCTAAGACTTAATAAGCTCGGACTAATTGATCTACACTCCCAACTCTTTCTCCATGAAGCTCAGCAGCTTCTCCCTGGAGCTTTCGAGATTCTTCAGAGACTGGTCGATCTTTAGCACGAATCGCTAATACAACTACTAGTCCTCTAGCTATTTCGACTAGTTGTGGTCCTCTTGCACGAACAGAGTCATTTTGTCCCTAAACTAACGCTCGAACTGTTGGAATTTGCGGTCGATGCTCTCTTTGGTATCGAGGGCGACTTCGAATCGGTCGTTCTGCCTGAGCTTTCGCAAAACCTCACGCTTGAAAAGCAACATTAATAAAAATTTGATGAGCAATCATTCTATGAAGCTCAGAGATTAAATCAATTTAGATTATCGAGCCAAGTCTTACTCTTGCGCTCCTTCCTGCCCGAGTTTTTGAGGATAATTGTGCTAGAGACCTGTTTGAACTTCCTTAAAGTACGTCTGAAAGGTGGGGGCTGCAGATTCCCAAAATCTTGGACTGACTTAATGTTGCCTCCCAGGTAATCTTTCCGGAGTTGGTTTAAATTTATGCTACTAATTGAAACGCTAATTTAATTTCTTATGCAATTAAAATTGCGACTGAAGAAGGCCCCCACCAGCTCGTCCTTCTCTTGTAACTCCTTCCCCACCAAAGATATAATTTACTAGATTTTGCTTAACTAGAGTATGTTTTCTATCAAAAAAAAGCACACCATCTTAGAAATGACGTGGAGGAGAGTCTCCTTTCTAGGCTTGTTGATCGGAAATTTTTCGATTATAGAACGGCAGCATTTGGTGACTAGCCTGTCCTGGAGTCCAAGCTACTAATGATCCTCGAAGAAAGTAGCTCCGATGGGGAGTGGGGTGAGCTAGGGCCATACATCATGAAGGTGTTTAATTTTGGGAGTTTTCGGCGCCTGCATTAAATCAATTCTATATTTATCTTTTTAAATCAATATTAATGGAATTTCACTCTCTCTCATTCAGAAACGTCTTCTCCTTCCCCAGGGGGCCCAGGTTCAAACCCGTTACACCACCCTCTCGCTCTCCTCACTTCACTCCTCCCTCCTCCCTCAGCTCCAGGGCCTTCACTTTCGATAAACAGTCCAAAATATCCTAGAAAATCGGGAAACCTTTTCCTTGTGTCGGCTTCTATTAAGCTGTAGTAAAGGCTTTCAACGAGTAAAGGGGATTCAGTATCGGAAAAGAGAAACGTTATTCTAGCCAAAAACCACCCAGCCCTGGCCCTGGCCATTACAATCCCACCCAAGCTCACTCAAAAAAAAGGATCCTACTCCTGGGACGAGCAAGGGAAAGGAAGGTATTAATCAATGTGCTCAAATTACCAGGTTGGCCCAGGCCAGTATGAAACAACTGACTATTTTAATAAGCCCGTTCCATCAAAAACTGCCATTGCGAGGCCAGTCTAGAAGCGGAAAGTGCAAACTCCAGGGCCGGGTGAATGTAATTTGCTAATAAGATTTCCACCAGAAGCTGGTGAACAAGCGACACAGCAAAATGTCAAAGTCAATATCAAAAAAAAGCACTTAGCACAGGGCTCCAGGACCAGGCTCCTAGTAAGGTGCTGACTAGCCTGCTCTTCTCCAGTTTCGATAACATTTGAAAATTATTATGAATTTATTCAATCAACCCAGCTCTCTAATGCAGCAGCAGCCTGTCGACCCCTACTACCACTTCAACTGGGTCCCTCCCCACGTCCCCAACGGCGAACTCAGTCTGTAGAATCAGTTCCGCAAGGCCAAGATAGGCAACATTGAGAACAGGGAGCTAAGGGAGGGCATTCAGGCAGTCCATAACAGGATCAATTAGATCAAGAACTACAAAAACAAACTCACTTAGAAGATGAACCAACTGGAGATGCACGTTGTGACGTTGAAGGATCTGTTCCTGCAGAAGATCACTAACTACAAGTAGGCGGGACTCACTTCATCCAGGATCCAAAAGCTGATCAGCAAGGTCAACGAAGAACTGGTCTAGTTCGACCGAGTGACGAACGATTATTTCCTGATCTTTATGAACAGCTACAGCGAGCGGAGACTGCCGAAAGTGATAAGTCCAAACTCGTTCATAGTGAAGGTGGTAGATCGAATCCACACCCAAGTAAACGAGCTGCTTTAAAAAATTAAATAGGCAGAATTACAAGTAGAGTCTGAGGAAGCCTGCTAAACTATTGAAGTTCTCGAGGCACTCTGGGAGTACTTGTTGGCAGTCGCCGCACGCATCTTTGATTTTAAGGATAGGTTCAACATATTCAAGGACCAGCTAGTCGTCAAGCGAGGACTCAACCTGGAGGAGATGGAGCGAGAAGTGAACCTGATAAAGCACTCAGAGTGGACGAACAGCTACCTGCACCTGTAGTCGTTGCAATGGGGAGAGCAGGCCATCACTGGTATTGGCTGTAAATAGATCATTCTTAAGTGAATTAAATAATTAATTATCCTACCTTGTTATTATCAGTCATTTCTGACGAGTGAGGGAGGCGCTGCAGCCTTTCACCTTCCACTTATTATCTGTTGCCACTCTGCAGATACAGGGCCAACAGTCCTTCTCCAGCTTTGACAAGTACTTGAGGCACTAAAGGTCCGCAATCACATCAGAACCTCGTTCTGCGGCGACCTTCTAACAGTCGAGATAGGCGATCTGGATGTCCTTGTCGCAGAGGTTGAGGACAGGCTGCGAACAGGACTGAGTGAGGGTCACGGCTATTAAAGAAAGGATGGTCAGAATTTTCATAGCAATTATATATTTAATTATCGAAATTAGTCGCAAATAGAATAAGAGCCACAGCCGACCGGTCTTTCGCACAGGAGATTTGGAGGTGGCAGGCAAAGGCTGATTATTTTATAATCACAGTGCACCCAGCACCTTTTAGAACTTGGGTCTTAACTTCACTTATTTTGCAAATTAGATGGATTACTACCCCGACTCCAGCTTCTTCAGCTCCTCCTCTAAGATGTTGATGCGCTCCTCCAGCTCCCGCTACTATGTTTCTCTAGCAGCTACGTCTTTTGCGACAAGTTTGGCAAGCCTATCAAGCTCTTGGAGGTTGTGCGCCTGCAGGTCTATCCTGGCTTCCTGGTGAGGAAAGTACTGCCTTGGCAATCCTCTTGTCAAGCGATTAGTTGACACAACCCATAATAAACTAGTTGATCCAGTTCTAATTTCAAAATAAGCAGATGGCTATGCAATCGAACAGCATTTAATTTCATTCCATCGACGTAACATGCCCTCATACTAATTCACAGTGATCTCACTCCGCATTGCACCGCCCGCTTTACCACCTCTCCGCGCACAACCACCACTACTTCGATCTCACTGCCTCCCTAGCGCTATGCCCACCGGCACACCTGCTGGGAGGGCCCAGCAGATTTGAGAAAGGGGATGGTCCTGAAGCGAGTAGCCCTTGCGAGAGTCATCCTGAGGGAGGTGGGGTTGGGCTTGCAACTGGCTGTTTATTTGGTCTTCATTAATATTGGATTATTAGGTGAGTATGATGACAAACCATGACGGTCTTCTGATTATGATTAATGTCACTTCCCTGACTACACCTCACTCATCCGCCCCCCCTACAGGCTCCACCAAAGCAACGCCCTTCGAGTCGACTTGGCTGCAGTCCCTCTCGTGGCACTGTATACCAGCTCTTCCAGGCTGTCCTCCTTGTCCTTGAGGCTTCTCTTGATCCCCTCGATGGCTATGCCGATTTGGAGCACGCGATTGTTAGCTTCAACAACTTAGGTTGTAGTGCTATCAGTCTATATTGAGTTGGCAACTATCGAGTTATAAGTCTTTCGGAAGGTAGCGAGGAGAGTGACAAGCTAGATGAGCGACTCGTAGGCTGCTGTCAAGCTTCTTTCGATTTAGGCCTTTATTTATTTTATATGCTATCTCCTTTCAACTTGTAGGGCGCCGGCAAGGGCCCAGACCTCCTGCTCTAAGGCGGGTAGGCTGTCGATTTGCTAGACGAGCAAACTTACAATTTGGTTGGATTGGAGAGCGAGTCGATCAAAGTTGCGTAGGAAAGCAGTCCAATGGATGAGCAGGTTCTGATAGGAAAGGGGATGAAATTTCAGCATTAAATAATAAATGTTAGCTACCTTCACATAGAAAAAGCAGGAGATTTTCCCTGTCCTCACTGGTCAGCGCAATTTAAATTATCAAAACTTTAGGAGGCAATTCGTTATCAAGAACGTTGTCAAACCCAAGAAGGCCACTTGCAAGTGGCAGACCCAAGTCTGCACTTTCTAGATGCCCCGCCTTAACAGACAGGAGAGCCTGGTTCGGGCGCCAACAATAGGGGAGTACAAGCGGCGGAGCGTTTCACTAGGTAACCTGAAATTCAGCGTGCGGCAGGCACTGTAAGGGCGGTGGCGACTTTAATGATAAGAAACATAAATTTAATATGGAATAAAACAATTCAGCCTTTCAAAACGCACTGAACAATATCCAGTCGAGGATCGACCATAACACTTCTCTTCGCGAACGCTGGGTCAACCCCACTCTCAACTAGACCGAAATCCCCTGTCCAGACGAAAAACGCTCAGTCAAGGACCTCTATTGTCTCATTATCTTTATCATTGTCTCGATCGCTATGATCGGCATTAGCGTTTATGCACTCATCAACGGCAGCATTGAGAAGATGCTAGTCCCCATCGACTCTGACGGCAAGAAATGCGGAGCAGACCTGCCCGAATATCCGTATCTTTATTATCCCAGTCCTCACATAGAGACGATGAACATGACCGTTTGTGTGAAATAGTGTCCATAGAAAATGGGCATAAGCGTTTAGTGCTCCCCGAACTCCCAAGTCAAGGGCTGCCAGCGTGACCTAACTGACCATTTCAATTTAGAGAAACAGTTCCTAGTCTACTAGTCCTCCCTGTACTTTCAGACTGTATGCCTGCCTCGCGCCTCGGTCATCAACCAGCTCATCGGCTCTGCCATCAACATCAATTAGTTGGAATTTGTGGAGGCCCTCTAACACTAATGGCCCGTTCTAATAGCGGCTCCGCTTATCGCCATTGTATTCAATATCCTGTTCTGGTTCCTGATGAAGCTGTCTACCAGGAAGCTGATGGCTTTCCTGATGGTTAACTGGTATATCGCTTTGATCTTGACGATCTTCATGTGCTTCATGGGGGTGAACAACAAACTTCTTCTCGTGTTAGGAATCATTGCCTCGATTACGATGGTGTTCAGCATAATTTACACAATCATCAATTTCAAGTACTACGAGGACATTGTGAGTCTGGTAAAGGAGAGTGTCAAGCTCTCACATCGCTGCAGATGGATGATGTTCATGCATCTCGGCCGATCAGTTGTCTCCTTACTCTACTTCGCCATCTGGATCTTCATCTCGATAGCAATCCTCTCCTTGGGAAACGAATAAGGAAAGAACAAGTCCGGCTTTATTCAGATCGAGTTCTCGGGGGTGCCCAAGATGCTCTTCCTCATACATACGCTCAACTATTTCTGGGTCAATGGCATCCTCAGTCAGTTCGTCTCCTACATGATTGCCGGAGCCACCACTACCTACTACTTCGGCGATGACACTCCTTTCTAGGAAACCATAGTCAGGCTGGTCAAGTTCAACCTGGGAAGCATTGTGGCTTCCTCCTTTTTGGTAGGCCTGTTCCAATGGATAACCACCATCATTCTTTCAATTATCCCAAGGACCCCGCTCTCAGGCTACAGGGAGAAACTGCTGACTGCGTTCCTGTGCTGCTGTGGCTCATGCATCGACAACTTCCTATCGGCGATAAATGACAACGCATACACCATGATGAACCTGTTCGATTTCGGCTTCTGCTAGGCAGGCAGCTAAACTTCAAAGCTGTTCTGGCGAAACTACCAGATTGCAATTTACGAGAGCTGCCTGGTAAACCTGTTTTGGATGGTGCGCATCCAGATGAGCTTATTAACCTCGGGCCTCTGCTGGATCTTCTTGAAGTACCTCAACGGCGAGTCTAAAGTTAAAAGTCGCGTCGGGCTTATTATTATCGTCTTCATCCTTATTTACATTACAGGATCCTTCTTCATACAGACTCTATCCACCATCTGCAACTCACTCATTGTCTCCAGCGAGCTCAGTGCCGAATCCAACAAGCTGCGTCGCGATTAGCGCCACGTCGACCAGATCCTGCGGTCAGTAAAGGAGAAGATCCCAGAGTTGTAGTAATCCAAATGAATTAATATTTTATGGACATTTTCCAGAAGATTGCCGCTCTCGATGCCTAGGCGCTAGGAGTACCGCTTGACCAGCTTTTGGTCGTCGCCATCCTTTTCCTCAATATCCCGCTCGGTCCCCTGCTCATCAGCCTCTCTCTTCCGCAAGTTGGGGTCCTTCCCTCGCAATCTGTGTTCGACACTCCTGGGGTGTATATGGCTCTGGGTAGTCCTGCAGGAATGGAGTCTGTACATTTGGCTGAGCCAGATAATTGCTTACACAGCTATAAATTTAAAGAAGGACAAAAGCATGTGGGTGGGCGCAGCGATCGGCTTTGGCTTCCTTATGCCTATCCACGTCTACCGCGCCTATTTCGACTATGAGAGTTGGAAGATCGACTGCTCCGTCCCGCTCATGATCGTTGTCACCAAAATAATCTACTACGCTAAGACTCCGCTTAGGGTCGGCTTCTTCAAGTACTTCGCCTACATGAACAGTTTCTTCACAGTCTTAATCGGTCCAACCCTCTCGTTGTAGACTCATCTGGAGTTCGCCAACACCTAAAAGCTGATAGCCAAAGAGATCCGGTGGGTGTTTATAAAAGGAGTTATCTTCACTGTGGTGGCAGGTGTATTCCTGCCCTCTTTCTCCACCGATTATCTTTCGCGGGCGCAATTCCTTTAGCAATTTCCATTTTTCATTAGGCTTAACATAGAACTGTTCATAGGGCTAGTCTTTCGCAGCAAATACTATGCCGGGTTTCTGCTCAGCCAGTCTGCGGTCAACCTGCTCGGCATCAACGTGTACTGTGGAAGCTAGTAATTTGAGCTAACGGTCAGCCCCAAGGACAAGACAACTCACTGGAATTCAAGCGTGCAGCTGTGGCTTAAGACCTGCTTCTATGATAGCTTCACAACTTCAGTCAGCTAGACTCTGTCAACTCTTCTGGTCTTTTTGGTTAGTGCTATTTGGCATGGTGTTTACATCTCCTATTATGTGGCCTTTATTCACTGGGGACTGATAATACACCTATCTAAGCTTGTTTACAAGAGCAGAGATACTTTCCAGTTTCTGGGCAAGGCTCGTCCTTTCGTGGCCTGGTACACGGGGTTCCTGCTGCTGCATTACGTGGGAGCAATGGTGGTGCACCTGACATGGGAGAAGGCGCAATACTATATGAGCAGCCACCACTTCTACGGATCTTTAGTGCCAGTGCTGGGAATAATGCTGTTTTCGGCTTTAAAGAAGAAGAAGAAGTAATGAGCAGTAAGATTATTAATATGTCATTGTATTTGTTAGCCTCGTTGCTGATGTTGCACCACTGCTTCAACGAAAAGGAAACAGCCTTCGCCTCGATCGACCTCGACCAGAGCGGCTTCATCGAGCGCACTGAGGCCAAGTACTTCTACGAGAGGGGAGTGGACAAGTTGTCGCCCGAGTATTCAGAGGAGAGCTCGTAGGGGGCTATTGAGTACTTATTCCAACAGGACATGAACAAGGACGATATGCTGGACCTGGAGGAATTCAAGATGTTCATGAAGGTTAACAATATAGGATGACGAGGACTGTTTATGTATTTCACAGCAGATTCCATCTCTTTATCAGCTATGCCACTTCACTTTACTGGATCTCGTAGCTTTGCACTCCGATTACAGGCCCTTGGATAGTGCTGAATTTCTGGCGCTGCTTGTGCCGGGGGTTGGTCTCGCACTTAACGTGCAGCTTTCGGTTCCTCTTGAAGAACTTGCAGTTTTAGCATAACTTCCTTATGGAGACTCTAATTCTCATTAAAATGCAATTCAAATAGGAGTATGAGAAAAAGCTGAAGGACTTCGCCAAACACTGCGACCTGGAGATAGACTTCGAGGCCCTTCCCGCCTCGAACAGGGAAATCTACTTCCGGAACCGAAAACTGATGAAGCGGCTGATGCGTAGACTGAACCAGCTGGATCGTCCTCCACAGATCCGGATAATGGGGAAATAAAATGTGTAGATTCAAAAGGAATCATGAAGTGGCTTTGATAATTCTGTTGACCTTGATGGACTGATTGTTCTTTTAAACAAGTCTCAACTGATCATAGTCAATTTTTAACAGTTTGAGCTTATCTCGCAACGATTTGTACGTCATTCCTGTCTGCCTCTGTCTACTCCCCTTCGTTCTGAAGAAGTTGCTCAGAGAGCTATTCGGTCTGCTTATCATCTTTATCCCCTTCACTCGGTTCGAAAAGCATTCGCTCGAATAAGATGATTTGGCCCGCATAGCTAACGAAATGCGATTCAGAGGATCGTATCTGCTCCGCCTCCTTTTGTCTAACTGCTCCCCGATACAGCTAATTTTCAAGGGGAAAGGCTGAGTTTCCAGTTTCTTAGCGGGTAGGGCTTGGATGCGCCTGGGCTTTGAAGAGGTCTTAGGGACTCGCTAAACCTGTTCAAGCTTGTCTGCAGATTCATGCCAGGGCGCACAACCGTAGTTAGTGAGTACGAAGTCATTAAAGTCATTCATATAAAAATGTGCTTATAAGAGGGTCATCTCTCGTCCTTGAAGGCCTGGAACACCAGCCCCTCCTTGCTGGCATCGATCCGAGTCCCCTGCACTTTTGAGCAAAGCTGCTCCTCGCCAAGGAGGAATAGCCGCATGCCCTGCTCCTTCTCGCTTGGTCTTCGGCCCAGAATCTAGGTCAAAGTCTAGACAGGGAGCTATTGTTCCCTGGTCTTGAAGATGACACAAGAGGTTGACAACTTTGTAATTTCTTCCAGCTTAGGTTAGCCGTAGACAAGCAGGATAATGGCATCAGAAAGGTCTTCCTCAGGCCCGTCAGTCAGAGGGATTACCAGTCGAGTCTGCTTCAACTGCAAGACAGGTAGCAGTCTGTCAAAATCGAATAGGAAATTCTCGTCCTATAAGTACTCGAAATACTAGAAATTGGGTTACTTTCCAGGAGTGAAGTCGTGAACGTCCCACCAGTTGTTATTGAAGGGCTTGAGGCCAGCATCCTTCATCTGATCCAGTAGCAAGTTGAACCCGAACTGCACACAGTCCAGTTTTATTTCCTTTGAATCTTAAATCACGGGGTTTCCCATTGAGTAGAGCGCAATTCTAAGATTCCTGCAAGATCGTATGCGGAGCTGCTTGGTGAAGATGATAAAGCTGCAATCCGAGCAGTCCCTAATAAAGACAGAGCTCTCGCAAGGGGCAATAAATAGTCTGCAGAGTCGGCTCTGATCGACATATACGATGGCCGATGTATCGAGGAGGTATATATCGGAGCGATAGCAGTTAAAGACGTTGAACTGGTTACCCTTAAGCTGTCCAGGAGTCTTAATGCAAATATCGAACCAGCCGTCAGCGAACTTGAAATCCTTGGGGTTGATGGCTTAGTTCTATCGCCTAATTTCCCAGGACTTTTTCGGCTTGGACATTTGTTTATCTTCCAATTCAAAAATTAACGATGATCAGGGCTTCCTTCCAGCGCACCCTCAATTCCTAATCCAAGTCGCCCTCCCAGCCAAGGTTCCTCCACAAGAACCTCCGGGACAGTTAGTCGGAGCGGACTCCCACTCCCCGAGGCAAATAAAACCAACAACCCAATCTGACTCCTAACCGGTCCCCGAACAGACTTGAATTAAAGCAAAAGCCAAGTGTGGATCTGGGTGAAATTAACTCGATCAATAAACTTAGCATACGCAGTTCGGGATTCAAGAGTAGTTTGAACTATTCGCCCTTGAACAAAGTTAACAGTATCGACAATTTGAATAGCGACCAGATGTCGATGAGTCCAGAACACAGCGAGAGTATGCAGGAATCCGTTTGCGTCAACCACCCCAACAAGCAGGCCAAATACCGAACGACGTAATAATAGGACGAGTAGCCTTACCTGTACTGCTCGAAATGCGCAATCAGACTGGTGAGCCAGGGCTTTAAGGTGTAAGAGCTCAAAGAGAAGCCCTGCAAGAGCTTCCTGAGCAACAACAATCAGGATTAATAGAGCAGCAGAGGTAAAGAGATCAACATACTGCTCAACGAAATCGAGGACCTCAAGCCCGTCGTCCAGAAAAACCTGCACCAAGTCAGGAGGGGCAAGGAGGAGTTCGTCGCCCACCATAAGCGCATTATTAGAGCACATGACAAGGCCTTCGACAATATTATTTAGGAACTCCAACGTCAGAAAGAGCAGCGGAGGTAATCCCTTGTCTTGACCATGTCCAAAGGACAGTAACTGTTGCTTGAGCGGGAAAATAATTTATCAGGATTTCTGCAGGACATGAGTATCATCCGATAGGATATCAGGCCGAATATTGAAAAGATCAAGAAGCACGTGTCCACAAGTCAGTATAGAAATGCTATGTCGACTTACAAGGACAAAATCGCCTCGATCAGGGAAGGTTGCGAGCTGGACGATCTGGATGTGAAGTTCGCCTAGGTGGATCAAAGGCTAATTGAAAAGCTGTAAGAACTATATCGGCAGATCCGGCTGCTGTTCGTCCGCAAAAAGAATTCAATAAACTTTTCATTCGAAGAGAGACAGGCGATCCGAAAGTAGGTAATCCCGGAGGAGTAGGTGGAGGAGGAGGGGGAGGAGTGCGATGACTAGTACGAGGGGCAGCAGGAGCCTGCCAGCAACGGCTACTATTCCCCTAATTTCAAAGATTTCTGATTGATTTATTATATGTAAAGAGACAAGGGCGGTGAAAGCTATCAACAATCTTATATCAAGTCCATCGGCGAAGTCCACCCCGCCAAGGCCAAAAAGCTGTAGGAGCAACTCATGAAGGACCGCAAGTTCTGGGGCTCGCAGCCTGTGATCAACAAATAAACTCCGATCTGTGAGGGCCCTCTGGACGATAAGAACGATCTGGAAGGGGAGCGGAAAGAGCCGATTAAGTTAGTCCCAGATTTCTAATGGGTGAACATCAATCTTGAGGATGAGAAGTAGCTTAGCTAGTTCTACGTCCTCCTCTCAGAGAACTATGTCGAAGACTCTGGTGGCCATTTTCGCTTTGATTATTCCAGAGAATTCTTGAAATGGTGTCTAACTCCTCCCAATTATTTCAAGGAATGGATAGTTGGAGTCCGTAGGATTTCCACTCAGAAGCTGATGGGTGCCATTACGGGGATCCCGGTCCATGTCCACCTCAAGGAGCACAAGGTCAAGATGGTCTAAATAAACTTTTTGTGTGTTCACAAGGCCCTTCGGGATAAGCGGCTGGCGCCTGTGCTGATTAAATAGGTGACTCGAAGAGTGCACCTTCGCAATCAGTGGCAGGCCATCTACACATCAGGAACCATCCTACCAACGCCTTTCACGCAGGCGCGTTACTATCACCGCTCTCTTAACCCCAAGAAGCTCATTGATATTGGCTTTTCGAGTCTCTCTCCCAACATGACTATGTCAATGACTGTTAAACTATACAAGCTCCCTGAAGAGCTTAGCATTCCCCTCAAGCCCATGACCAAGAAGCACGTCACTCAGGTCACCAAGCTGCTTAACTAAGAGCTTAGCAACTACACTGTCAGATTCCAGTACAATGAGGACTAAATAAGACACTTTTTCCTACCTAGACCAAATGTCATTTACAGCTTCGTGCTCGAAAACAAGGGGGAAGTTACCGATTTCGTGAGCTTCTACTCGCTGCCAAGCCATGTGCTGAAGCACCCCAAACACAAGACTCTGAACGTAGAATGGTTATCAGTCGGCCTACTCGTACTTCCACGTGGCGAGGTCGGTCGAGATGAAAGAGCTGATTATGAACGAACTGATTCTAGCCAGGAACTAGGGCTTCGACACTTTCAACTGCCTGTAGATAATGAACAACAAATAGTTCTTCAAGGATCTGAATTTCATGGAGGGCGATGGGTACCTCAACTACTACCTGTACAACTGGAGTCTGGGATAGCCCCTCCATCCCAGCAAATTAGGCGTAGTCCTATTCTGATTATCACATGTTTTATAGAATTTTTAACTTGTTCACCAAGCTGGCCATCACAGCCGACAACATGGCCCACCTCAACAGCGACTAGTTCATCATCTCCCTCGTCGCACAGAAGCTTGAAGGACGCTGTCTTCCTGAACACGGCTATATCATTAAAATAATCAACAAGTCCAACTATGAGATCGGCGATCCCGTCGTCACTAAGGACGGCTGCTAGATCACCGTCCGCTTCGACGCAGTCACCTTCAAAGTCAACAAGAATTAAATCCTGGACTGCATTGTTTCGAATGTTTCGGAACAAGGGATCGAGGGCTCGGTGGGTCACGCAAAAGTGTTGATTCCTAAGGCATATATCGACAGCAACTGGAAATACCGGAAGGATTTCGGAGCATTCGTGGACTCGAACGACGACCAGCTGAAGATCGAGAAGGACGTGTTCGTGCGATTCTAGGTGCACGAGTCCAAGATCCATATGGGTCACATCATGTAGATAATCGGAAAAATGACTCGCAACCACCTGGGGCCTCGTAGATGAATCATTCGGATATGTAAGCCTCTAGCAAACGCTCTCCGTTCTCCCCTTTCAACAACGCTCCCACTGTCTGCTCGTGCAGTGTCCGCTGCTTCTCCGTTTTTGAGTGCATGCTTGTTACCTCATCACATTCGATGGAAGCAGCCGATCAGCTCGAGAGCCGGCTCTCTGATGTTTTATGGTTGAACGTACTTATTGATGACTGAGGCATTGGCGATCGAAAAGGCTGTCCTCTAGGATTGGCAGAGCCTGTTGGCTTTAACGGAGTCGACCAAGAGGGCGTACTCCTGCTGCTTATTCCTCGGGAATTTAACACCAGATATCATTTATAAAATGAATATGAAGAAGAACATGAAGGTGACCTTGCCCTTCACCGCACTCTACCGATTCCTGGAGAACAAGACCAGGGTCGAAATCTGGCTAATGGAGAACAATGATATCCGCATTGAAGGCAGGATCGAGGGCATCGACGAGTACATGAACCTGGTGCTAGAAGACGCGACCGAGATCTCGATGAAGGATAAAGGCGTAAAGAACATCGGGCGAATGCTGCTGCGTGGAGACAACATAATTCTTCTGCGGAGTCTCACGGACCTAATGCTGTGAAGATAATCAGAACTAAAACTCAGGAGTGGTGACGTAGAAGGAGATGTTCATCTTATATTGCCGCTCCTAGAGAGGGTCCACCACCCTCATTATCAGTAGCTTCTCCTCGCCCGGCTATAATTCAATGTTCGTTGTCCCACATCGGAAGTTTACTGGGATTAGGTTCTGCAGCTCGAACTGAACTTCTTCGTTAAATGTGTAGTTGCTGCATTTGTTCTGGTACAGGATTGCGCTCCCCCCGTCGAAGTTCAAGAATCTGACTTCGACGTCAATTGCTTTGTCAACAATCTCCCGCTTCTTTACTTTCGAGGGCTACTTCAACAGTTGTGTGCGCAGTTAATTTTAGTTGAAGCTGTGGAAGTAAAAAAATTTTATTTTGGTGCTAAAAGAGCAAGACCTGGTTAGTCCTCTGGTCTTGAGGAGGAAGGTTTCCTTCTAGTTGGGCTTGACGAAGGCGAGAATTTGCTCCTGGTTTTCCTGGTCAATAATCTCCAGGTCGCTGGCCTCCTTGAACTGGACCAACTAGCACAAAGATTTTTCAGTGGACTAGTTCACATAGTGGTAGTAGATGTACCCACAGAGCTGTCCCGTATACTTCATCATGCCTTTGACCTTGTACTCGAAGCTCCTTGATTTTTGGGCCTCGATCTGCAGAGGAATCAGGATTTAGACCAGCTTGGTGGCCTTGACTGAGTTGGTTTTGGACATGCTGACAGCGTGCTCGCCATAGAATGACACGTTCAGGTAGTTCTAGAAGGAAGGGTCTCTCTCCACATCAACGAACAGGCAGTAATTTCCAGCACTCAGCTCCACCTAAAGGGAGATGTGTTTGTCCTGCTCAGCAGCATCGCCGATGAATCTTATCGGCTATCCCTCCTCGTCGACTTGGAAAAGTACCATTTTGAGGAGCGAGTAGGTATGGGAGTCAGAGCCCCTCGAAAAGCGGTGGTCGCGCTGAGTCAAGGTGAGGTAGCCGGCGACCTGGGTGGGGGTCGTAAGATGTAGACAGGCGGGGAACTAACCTTGGACCAGAAGGCTATGATAGATGTAATTCTAATGATAAAAGCACTTACAGACCTGTGAAAATTAGAGCACGAAGTCCTTTATGCTCATCCAGAATACTCCGTCCTCCCCCTCCTTGAAGTTTAGTTACTCGCGCACTGATTTTGTCCAGCTGCTTGAGTTGTCGGACCAGCGTCCTTTCCATTCGAACTTGCCCCATGGGTTGTACAGCTTTAGGATCCTGTCAGGCTTTTTGACTGAATCCAGGACGTCCTTGGCATCTAAAACAGCGTAAGAATGGTGATCGACCAAGCCCTGAGACTTAGCATTGCAGAACTGTAGTTCTGTGGAGGCGCCTAGAAGGAAGCCCTTTTCAAGCCCTTCCTTAATAAAAGTGAAACATAGCTGAGTCTCAAGCTTTTAAGAGTGATCTTTGCAGATGTACTCATAGGGTGCGCCTGTAAGTGAAAAGACTGCATGGCCGAAGAGTCCGCCTTAAATATTCTGGTAGCTTCCCAGGGTTTTCGCATATGCCTTCTCCAGGAAAGGCACCCAGAGGTCCTTTCCCTTATTGCTTGAAAATACTAACTTGCCTCCTTTACAAGGCAGCATTTCGTCCAGAATCGTTTGTTTCCACTCGCCATCTTTGTTGATCCAAACAGCCAGCATACCACTACTCTGGTAAGTCTCCTTCTAGAATAGCTTTTCGATGACCTTGGGCTTTTTGACCAAAGAAGCCAATGCAGACAAAAGATAGCAGTTTCCTAAGGCGCCTTGGTTGATATCGGAGATATCGATGGATTAAAAAATTGGGGAGTGGGAGAAGAGCTTTCTGGCTGGCTGCCACTAAATACCATCGAATTTCTGATCAGTCCGACGGCATAATGACTTCTGTTATGCAGGGAACTACTAGTCTCGGAATTAAAGGCTCTTGGCTAGCTCCTTAATCGCGACATGAATCGGCTACACGGAGACTATTTGGTCTGATATTAGTCCTACTGAAGTTAGAGGTACAGGCTGCTTGACATTCTCAGGGGCTTTGAAAAGGAGTCTGGTCGCTTGTTCAGCAGGCTTGGGGGACACGGCAGTCTGTTCCGACTCACAAGTTCCTCCCATGGAATAATTACAGTTAAGAATCACAATTCCTTGATGATGAGCTTCTGGTAGGTCTCTCCGGGAAAGACTTCTCCGATTGTCAAAGCCCTGAGTGGCTTGAGGGATTTAAACGGGTAAGCCTCGATTAGGTCGAACTCCTACCGCTCCTACCCTTCGAACTAGATTTCCTAAAAGCACTCTACAAATTAGAACAGTTTATCAATGGGGTCTGACTGCCGGAAAAACCGCTTAAAGACACCTTTGATTGGCGCCTTGAACTCGAATTAAACTCGGTCAGCAGCCGTGCTGTAATCCTCCAGCTTGGCCCTGCGTTAACTGAGTTCTTTCTTCCTAGTTTTTTTTTTCTGCTATTGCATTTAGGCAGCATTGGTTTTCTCCTCATATCGGGCAATCTCTTTTGAATACTCCAGATCCTGTCTCAGTCGCTCAAGCTTGAACTAATCGTCTCTTATGCTAATTAGTAGTATCCTCCCATCGTGGTTTACCCTCGGGCTCCTTTCGTTCAGACCGCTGATGCCCAACTTCCTGGACATCGCCCGTTTCCATCTAAGCCCTCCTTCGATAATCTAAATCAAGGCTTCCTTTTCCGACACTTTTGACAGCTGAACCTATTTGATAAGGCTGTTGCTAAGGATGGAGGAAGTTATGAGGAGCATGGGCTCCTGATCAACCTTCCCTTGATATTAGGCAGGAACACTAAAAGTACCCACCCATCTGATAAACTGCCTGGAATAATTGAAGAACTAGCTGTTTGTTAGTATCTATTTAGTTGTTTAATTGATGGGCCGATCAGCACTGTTTACTAACACAAGAAGCATCTCTTAATTCATATGGGTGATCTCCTAATTTTCTTAGAAAGTTCCAGGTTGCAACTTAAGCCGAAGAGGAGTCCTGAGCTGGCCCCTCACAAAACGTTCGAACTGTTATCCTTCCGATTCTTGCCTAAGGAAGCTGGGGACTAGTAATCCATGTACGCAAGATTCTACACAAGTCAACAAGGCTTCTTTTAACGAAGATAAAAACTTTTTTAAATAAGGAAGGCTACTAGCTGAACCGCTCAACTCCTGAGGAGCTCCTTAGTTGTTGTCGCTATTAAAATTCGTTAGAAGGGATGTCCCCCCTCCGCTCAGAAAAGTGGAGGGAAATGGCTAGCTACATGTTGCCGTCAGCTTACTGCAGCAGGATCTGGGCCTGCCGCCGAGAGAGGCCGGTGATTTCGCAGAGGGTGGCCAAATTATTCATGAAAAAAATAAATAAGCTTTCTGTCTTGGCATTAAATAAATTGGAATGAAAGGATCTTACAATAGTTGGACCGACTCTGAGAACCGGGATGTGCTTCCCATCATTCTCAGGGCCACCAAGTTCATTCTACCTAACAAAAAACTATCAGAAAACAAGCATGCTGTCAAGGAAACCTCCCTCCAGCTTTTTGGCAGAAACATCAAGCGAAAGAGTAAACCATCAGAGAACAAAAAAATCGAGGCGGCCGAATTAGTCGAAGAAAAGGCTGAATTGAAAACCGTCCATAACATTAGTCCGGTTAAGCTGGAATCAGTACTCTGCAGACAGAACCCCCACAAGGATTCCTTTTTCAAATTTTATATCGGGAAAGGCAACAATCGGGAGCTAGTCCTCAGGATGATGGATAAGCGCAAAAGGTGGATAGAAGTCGACTCGCCCTTCGTCTCCCTAAATTTCAGATGGCAACAGACAAATCGAACAATGCGCTACGACAGACTTTAGAAAGGCCGCTACTCGATCAAAAAAATATTCAACCACATGGAATACCATAGCGAACTAACCACCAAAGATGGTCTCTTCCGGAACTTGAAAAGATACTGCTAATTAAACAGTCTGAGGCTATTCGACCGTATCCCTGTGACCTTCATCCTGAACCTCACTGACGAGCTAGCAGACCAGTAGCTCAACTCATTCGTGAAGTTTTTCCTCAAGAACTATTCAACTAAGCGACTCACCAAATAGCAGAGAAGGGTCAAGGCGGTCGAGTTCAAAAGGTCCATCGGCAGGAACCCCATTCCTTACGAGGGGCAGCGCAAACTCAAACTGTCAGAGAATATTAGGCCGATAACCTCACCTATCTTCTTCACCAATGACTCGTACCTCTGGCTGCTAAAGCCTGTGGACTAAAACAGGGGGAGAGGAATCCACATCTTCTCGTCGTTGGAGGAGCTGGGTGCCCTGATAAGAGAGCTGTAGAAAGATCAGCTAAAACGTTCGGACTTGTTTCATAAATCCGAACGGAAATATATTCTGCAAAAGTACATGGAGAAGCCACTACTTTACTAGAATAGGAAGTTCGACATAAGAATGTGGGTCCTAATCGACCACAATGAGAACGTCTTCTTCTTTCCCGAGGGCTACGTCAGAACTTCCTGCGAAAAATATTCGCTATAGTCCAAGAATAACTATGTCCATCTCACCAATAATGCAGTCCAAAAGAACAGTCCTAACTACGGCAGTTTCTAGCTCGGCAACCAGATCCCTCTCGCACAGCTCGAAACTCATTTCCCAAAAGAGATTTTCTCCAAAGACGAGTTCATCAACAAGGCGAAGGGACTAATCACCGAGTCGATTATGGCCACCGGTCATCTCATCAATAAGCAGAATCGAGAATTCACGTTCGAGCTGCTGGGCTACGATTTCATGATCGGCAGTGACGGAACAGTGTGGCTGATCGAGGTGAATACGAACCCCTGTATCGAAGAGAGTTCGCCACTTTTGTGCGAGTTGCTCCCGGCAATGATAGATGGTGCGCTGAAACTGACTATCGACAACATATTTTGGAGCGAGAGCGTGTAGAGCTAAGCAGGGCCAAAGTGGTAATTCCTATGCCCATTGAAGACTGTTAAAGTGATGGGCTGATATTTCATAAATCCTACATTAATATGCTCACGATTCTAGGACTTGCTGCCAGCTGTCCTTTCGCCTCCACTGATCACGAAGACCTCATTTCGACTGTCTCAGGTTTGTTCCCCTCCTGCTGGCAAACGGACCAAAATCCCATCGTACTCGTGTTTATGAATAGATAGTCAAAGCCCTAATCTTACTAGATTGTGGTGAGAGGCCAGGAGGTTGAAATTTATAGTAGTGATTATGCGGGAAAGTACTATGCCTTGGTGGATCTCCATATGGACAGGCACTTTAACAGAACCTTTACTAACAAAAGGGTCTCAGTGGCAGGAGAATACCGCGGACTCATGATTGACACTGCCCGCCACTTTCTCTCCGTCAAGGCTATCAAACGCACTCTCGATATGATGTCACTCTCCAAACTCAACTATCTGCATTGGCACATCACTGACGACGAGTCCTTTCCGATCGAGCTGCCCTCAATCCCCTAACTTCAAAATTCAGGCAGATTCTCCTTGAAGGAGAGATACTCCGTTTAGTAAGTAAAGTAGATCGTGGCCTATGCTAACGCCAGGGCAATCCAAGTGATTCCTTAGGTCGATTCGCCAGGCCACGTGCGCTCTTGGGGACTCGACGCCAAATACCGCAACATCACCATCGAGAACTGTCCTGGCGGCTAGGGTTACAACGCCCAGCTAGACCTTTCCAATAAAACTACTTATGAAGTGGGTAAATCGATCATAAAAGACCTGCAGGAACTCTTCCCCAATCGGTATCTGCATCTTGGAGGCGATTAGGTGTTCGGGAGTTGCTTTGACCTCAGGCCTAGCATCAAGACTTTCATGAAGCTACATAACATCCAGAATTATGGCCAGCTCCAGGATTACTGGCGAGGATAGCTGAGGCAAGTAATTTAGCCCAACAGGACGCTCATCTTCTGGAGAAATAATGCTGACGGAGTGTCGACTGGCCCAAACGATATCCTGCAATACTGGGGTAGTTCTGCAGATATAAGCAAAGTGGCATTGAGCACGAAAAGCAAGCTCATCCTCTCCCAAAGCGATCTACTCTATCTTAACAAAGGAGTGGGATTCATTTATGGGAATGACTTTGGTCAATACTCTCCTTGGGAATACATCTACGAACGGTTTACACTAACTCCAGAAGGAGTCGACCCTGACCAAATCTTGGGCGGGGAGGTCTGCCTGTGGGGCGAAGTTTCCAACTAGGATACACTTGACAATTACTTATGGATGAGGGCGGCGGCATTTGGCCTGAAGGCCTTCTAGGGAGTGACGAGGCCGCAGCCCGAGGCTCGTAGGATCCTCTACGAACTGCTGCAGATTATGGTGGCGAACGGAGTCGATGCGAGTCCCCTTCACCGGCAGTACATTTAGAGCATGGCGTCGGGCTAACGCACATTTCCAATTTGATTCCGTTATGGGCAAAAGAATTTAAAACTCGATCGGGTTCTTCGTGATTCTGGGACTGGCCTTCGCTGGGCTGACCACTTTACATCGGCAGGACTTTAACGTCTCGTTTTTCTGTCTGATGCTCTACGTGTGGTCTGTTCGTAGGACCAAGGAAAATCTTGGTATGGTACTGATCTTTACTGGTTTCATTATTGTCGTCGATATCATTTACATTGCGAGATATTATTCACTCTTAGCCGAGGAGGGCTCCTAAGCCTGGAACGCAATGACAGGAGTGGCCAAATTCAGCTGGGGCGTGAGTCTTATCGGATTGGCAATAAAAGCAGTGATCCTAATTCTGGCGCTTGTAGGGTACCGTCAGGGCCTATCAAGTGATTAGGTGGTGAATTGATTAAATGGATTAAAACGATCGCTCCGACACTGAAATCTCATAGGCAGCCTCCGAAAGTGAGATGGACATCGAGCAGCCCCAGTATCACCCCCAGCCCAGCACTCTCTAACGCAATTTAGAGCAAAATGACTTGTCTTCTGCCACCTTCACCTTTACCAACTAGGATCACACATTGGGCAACTTGCTGCGCTGGGTGATATCCAAGGACCCCGAGGTTGAGTTAGTAGGATACACTAGTCCACACCCGTCTTAGCCAATCATAAACCTTCGTATCCAAACTCACGGAAAAGACAGCGAGGTGGTGTTCGAGCGAGGGCTGCACAACCTAGGCAGCCTGTTTAGTGCGGTCAAGTAAAAGTTCAAAGGGTGCTGATTGTTCATTTGATCTCGGTTTTGATAAATTCTGCAAACTCCTCCTTGGTCCTGCACCCTGAGATGATGGCCTCTGTGACCCACCGGTCAAACACCTCGGGCTTCTCGACTTTGTATTGCTAGTTGAAGATTTGACGCCAGTGCTCCATCTCATGGGCCTTTATCGGTCGCCATTGGCTGCCTCTGTTGCCGTAGATGCCTGCCTATTAATTGATACCCCATTTTATGCCTGTTTGGCTCAGTCCTCGACTTGCTTTCATCTACTCCTCGTTCAAGTACTGCACATTCTAGACTATCGGCTTGTAGGTGTACACCGGGCGCATCACGGTTATTGTCTCAGGAACATAACTCACTGACCCTTGGTATCGCACTCGGCTTCCCTGTATTGCCTAATTTTATAGATTGTTGTATTCATAGGTCTGAGACATAGGGGGATATCCACAGCATACAACAGCGCAGTTGCAGCAGCCCTGGTTAGAGCAGCAGGTCATTTGGACATGGCAGCCCACCTTGTTGGAGGAATCCTCAGCCTCGGGGATGATGGGTATCCTGGTATTTCGGTAGATGGGTGCACCCGTTTCGTATTGATTCTGGTGGTGGTGTTTTTCGTATTTGAATTCAACGAGGTCATCCTTAGAGAGGCTTGTCTCTTCTCGCAGCTTGAGGAGGAGTTCGTTGGCTTGGCGTTTGCTAAGTCGGTGCAGATTGTGGACTATCTAACTCCTTCGAGCCGGAGTTATTTTGTGGGTTAAGATCAGCTAAAACTACTATCGTTAGCTTTAGCTGATTTTGTGGGAGTCTCTCAGCTAGATGAGAGTCTACTGGAGGGAGGGCGGACTAGTCGACTAAACTGGTTATTGATATTTCTGTCTTGGCTTTATAGTATAGTTGCTTGAAAAAATCTAGAAGTCCGGGGTCCTGGACTACAGCACATTCTTGCCCACCTAGTGGCTCTGGAAGGAGGGTTAGTCCAAATCTAGCTAGACTCCTCGATGGTACTTCACAGGCTTAGATTGAGAGGGCTTATAAGTCTGAGCGCCGAGCTTGTTTTGCTATAGGATAGGGATGTGCTCCTCGGGCTACTAGCTCTTGAAAACAGGGGAGGCTGACTCTATCCTGAAAATGTCTGGCTTCTTTGCGAAAGTCCTAATGCGAGGGGCGAATTCCTCGTCGAGCTAGCGAATGGCTACTTATTAGTAACGGTTATGACCAAGAGCATAAGCGTTAAGAGCTTAGTCATTTTTGTTGTTGATTGTCTTTGAACTTAGGCAGTCCAGCTGGCAGCAGGGTATGTGCACTGCGGCGTTGTCCTCAGGCTCGATGTCCTGCTGTTAGGACTTAACGTGCTTACTGATTATGTGGGCATCCAGCTAGCTGCAGAGCACCATCTCCCCACAATTCATGCAGCGGATGCACTCGGTGGGTACGAGGTTGATGGGCTGAGGCACTTTGGAGTCGATCTTGTAATTTTGAGGTGCCTTTTAGAATTCACTCTGCCTATAGTCCTTGGGCGAATACTTATGGGTTTCAATGAAGGAGCCTCTGGAGAGCTGGTTGGTCTCCATAGCCGAGAAGGCCTTCTCGGGATGAGGGTTATCGTACATGGAAGGTTTGTAAGGATTGCTCTACATTATATTCAATAGTGGAAGAATCACGCCTAGTAGTGCGATTTATCGATTGGCTTAAATCCGAACTTAGCAAATCTGTTCTCGTACTACAGTCGCTCTTGCTACTCGATCACTGACTCGCTCTCGATCCCTTTCCACCACAGCAGCCACTATACCACCACGAACCGCAACTTTATCAGCCACAGTCTCAAACGGAATCTCAACTCTGAAAATTTGGCATGGAAGTGTTGGGTTTACTGGGGGGAAGCGAAGTTGACGAACTTAGCTCTGCTGGCAAAGGTGGCCATAATGTTAACTCGGTCGATAACAGAGCCAAAGTGCTTGTTGAGACTCTTGATGAGCATCATGTTCCTGTTGATGAACATCATTTATCTGGGGAACTTCTCCTGGTCCAAGAACATATTTTTGAGACTGTCCTTGAGCTAGCCCTGCAGCTTGTAGATGTCAGCGTTATTAAGCTGAGTCTTTTCCACTGGCTTGTTCTCTTTGTAAGGCCGCATTAGCTGGGAGCTTGCAAACGCTTCTGTAAATCTGACGCCCCAGCCCTCGCAGAGAGACTTCATCTTCTCTCTGTCATGAGTGAACATAGCCACCCAGAAATCAGCGTATTGCTTCCTGAATTTCTAATCCACCGAAATACAGAGTCCATGATCAAGAATTACGATTTGGTGGCCCTTTCGATGGGGGTTATCTCTTACAAAGACATTGCCGGGATGCGGGTCACAGTGCACGAACCCTGTCAGGAAAATCTGTTAGGCGAATGCTTCGACCACCTCGGAAATGATCGACAACGGATTGTGACCCTTGAGTTTTAGTTTAGACTAATCGGTGATCTTGATTCCATCAATCCACTAGGTTACAAGCAAGTGCTTGGTGGTGAACTGCTAATGGACCTTGGGGATATGCACGGCAGTCCTGCCAGTGGCCCTGAAGCCCTCGGCCGCACGCTTTGAATTCTCCTCTTATATTCTAAAGTCAAGCTACTTCCTTAGATTGACCTCTATTGAATTTTGGAATGCCAGGAGGGGGATGTCGAATGCGTAGTCCAGAACCCCGCATATGACTTTGTGCATCAGCATGTCCGCTCGGAACTGGTACTTGATGTTCGGCTTTTGTATTTTGACGGCGACCTCCTCCCCACTGAGCAGCTTGGCCCGGTGCACCTGGGCCACTGAGGCTGAAGCAACTGGGTCAGCCGATATGGTTTCAAACACCTAATGCAGCGGCCTCCCCAGCTCACTCTCAATCTCTCTCTTGATGACCTAGTATGGAACACTTCTAGCTTAATCCTGGAACTTGCGCATCCAGCGCATGTAGGGAGGGGGCAGTATGTGAGCGTTGGCGGCGAGTCCCTGACCGAATTTCACGTAGAGCCCATCATTGGCCAGACAAGTCTAGTAGATATCCCGAGCGGTGTACTCGTGGATCTGCATGAAGTTATCCTCGTTGAAAGCGATTTTGTAGTTCCAGAGGATGCGTAGTCCACACCTGATGGTGCGGAAGGTGCGAGTGATGACCTTCTCCTCGGACTGGAAATCGTAAGTGAGAAGGAGAAAGGGGATAGCTGGTACTAATCTGATCATAATTAAGATATAAGGAGATGAAGGGCAGCAACAAATTATTAAAGACAGGAAGAGAGAGCAGGTCTCTTCAAGTATTCCTGGAGAAGAAGCTTAAGGCCTACTCCAAGACCCTTTGCGATTAATTCCTTCAGAACTTTGTCAAATGTCGGAATGTATTTCTCACTACTATTTAGGAATCTAGCAAGCCTGATAATATCGTCACCTGCATAAAATAAGGCGAGGCCTACTTCGAGCTCATTCAAGTCATCATCAAGATAGGTACGCCGCCTCCTCTTTAGCTTTAACTCTACTGGACGGATGTGCTCCAGCGCAAGGAATTGCTGGCGAGCACGTGGAAGTGCGAGGAGCTCAACGTGGTGGTTGCAATAATCTGCCTGCATGTGAACTGGTTCACTAATTTCTTGGATAGCATTGCTAATAATGATTTGCATATCAAGAGGATAGAAAAATTAATGTCTTGGATCAATTACTGGAGGAAGAACACACTAAACAAGTCTTAATTTTTGGACCTGGCCGATAATAAATTTATTAATTTTGTCAAGAGTCTTGCAGAGGCCGCTGTCCACGAGGTCAAGTCAATTTACATCCAGAACAAACTAGAAAAGGGTATGATTGAAAATGACAAGGAAAGGGAATACATCATGAAATTGCCTATGTACCTGCTCTACGCAGCTAACAAGTATGTTTAGGCACTCAAATCCTGCGAGTTCACAGGCTAGAACTTCATTTTCCTCAAGAAATTTGCGCTAAAAGGCTCTGTGAATCTCTGCTATAAGGGCTACGTAGCCCTTGCAAGACACTTAATCTTGTAAGCTGATATTAAAGGCGATTTGATCGAAAAATACGGAGATAAGCTGAAATCGTGCATGGCGCGGGCAAATGTCAACTTCGATTAGCTTAAGAAACACTAGGCCTATCTGAGTTTAGCTGAAGGCTAAATCAACAATCTCAACTCGAGGAAGATAAAAAGTGAGTAGGAATTTGTTAAACTCGTCATAAAAAAGCCGATAGACTTCGAGAAGTTCAGGGTGGACCTTCACACTAACTTGATCCTCTTCAATGCCATCGCTATCGTCAGGGACAGGTAATTGTTCGATCCTCTCAAAATATAGAATTACATCAAGGCTATCACCGCTCCTTAGGATACTGCCTTGCAAGCTTCCCAATTAGGCAGCTAGCTTGAAACTCTACTTATGCGGGTCAGCTCCATCGACCTTTCGATTGACGATTCCTCCGACCGGTTCAGCCATAGGAGAGAGGTGATAATTCAGGCGAGAATTTCTTTGAAGACAATGCCATCGATCGAGAAGGACCTGTAAAACCTGAGGGAAACAGTGAAATGCTATTAGAACTTCAAGTGTAAGGTGACTGAAGCCTATACTAGTATCACTAACATCTATAAGGACAAGTGGAAGCAGGAGATGAAAAGCTAAACACAGATTAAATTGTAACAGGAGATTTCAGCGCTAAGCCTCTCCCTCTAGCCTCTCGACAAAGAGAAAGCCTTCCTAAAATAGGTGGTGGAAGACCAGCACAACCGCACTTTGGTCGATCAATTCGATCTTAGGGAGGGCAGCTACAACACCGTGAGCTTTATCACCATAAAGCACAAGTAGAACAAGCTTGCTACTGAAATCAACTCACTTAAGTAGGATCTCCGCGTAATCATTCAGCAGTTAAAGCAAGAGGATATAGGCAAGTAGCAACTACAGGTCAGCCTCAAGCACAAAGAACAGATATCCGAAAAGATCAAAACTGTGCTCTAAGCTCAGAAACTTGTCAATGCAGAAAAACCGCTCATGTAGTGCGAAAAGACCAGGCAATTCTAAGCTATTTCCAATGCCAACATCACTTGCATGAAGCTCAAGAACGAGATCGCCGCCATTAAATCCAAATTCTCCAAACTGATACAAGACTTGTCTCAGAAAATTAATGAAGAATTCGTAAGCATCTACGACCACTGCGATTAGCTGCTGTACAAGTTTGGCCTGCTGAGTGATGTGCAGCTCCCACTTGCTTAACTAACCGGTCTGATCTAACATGCAAATAAATGCTTGTTGTGAATCAATTCTTAACTTTTATTCTCTCCCATATCTACAACAGTTTTCTATTGGCGATCAGACTCTCCCCGTATTTTGTCAGCGGGCTCTACCACTGCCCTTGCTTCATCGAGCTGAGGTCCTTCTCCGCCAACTCTACCAGCTCCATGTTCGATCGCAAGATCTTTTTCTGCTATTTGCGGAAGAGCACGCAATAATACACATTACCGCGCTTCCCTTTCTTCAAATATTGCTAGTCTTACTCCTAGGTGGTGGTGAACATGGTTTTTTTGGCCTGCAGGATCCTACCTAGATAACCAAGGACCTGCTGCTAAAAGTTGAAACTCACAGGAATGGTGATCTGTAGTCGGTAGAGATCATCGTCTTTGTAGAAAGACATGGCCCACAACCGCAGAAATTCAAGCAGTTAGAATGGAAATTTGTTTAATTTGAGTCTAAACTATCTGGTTAGTTCGTCCTTGAGGATCGGCTGGTTAAAGTGCTTGAAACCGTGAATCATGCCGTAGCCCCCGTAGTACCCCTCGAAGATGCAAGTGTCGAGTTGCTTTTCAACGGAGGTGCCTGAGTCGAAGGGATGGAGGCGAAAAGCCACGGAATCGTAAAGGTTGTTCTAATATGCAAACCCATACCACATAAGCAGGAATTGGTTGGTCCTCCTCCCGTAGCACACGTAGATCTATTCGCCTGGCTCGATTGGCTTGTAAGTGGTAACAATAAAGTAGACATCCTAAGCTTTCTACACCCATTCAAACTAGTCGTCGTCCAAGTCCTGCTCGGGCTCGGCTGGCTTGTCCTTGTCGATCGGGATAGGCTGTTGATTTCGCCTCTTGAAGTTTTAGAGCAACTAATTTTTGCAGTTCTGGAATTACTCAGGACTCATGGAGTCTTCCTGTTATTACAAGGACTAGATCAGCTCGACCTAGGCGATTGCAGCCACCGAGACGTCGAGCGGTTTGCCTTCTAGCGCAGCCAACTCTCTGAGATAGAGAGATTCGGCCACTTCGTGCTCCTTGTATTTGCAAAACTAGACTTCGTTGCGGAGAATTTCATCATCCTCGGAATCGTTGTCCTAGGAGTCGCTCCAGGTCTACAAGACTTCAGCGCTCTTGCTCAACTTCAGTCTCTAGTCGACAAGACTCATCTAATAGCTATTACTCTTAACAACGTACCCCCATTTAGGCTATAGCTAAAGAGATGGGCTGATGGTATAATGTTGGCCTGCATTGTGACTGTGGTTGAACAGGTCGGCAAATGGAACCAGGCAGATCGATGGAGTCGAATATCCGAAGCATCTAGTCATCACCACTGAAAACGCCCAGTGGATGTTCTTCAGAAGGTCTGGGCCCTTGAAGCAACTGAAGATAGGGTCGTCAAGAAAAGCTTTAAGGATTTTCTTACAGACTTTTTAAAGATCGTCCTTGAAGAACTCAGATTCCTAGATGAGCCTACGACTGTCGGCGGAGAGCACTTCAATCCCCCAGTCAAGCATATTCTGCGTCGAACCGATCGAGTTGAAGTATTAGTAATAAAAACTGGCTTTGCCTTTTAGCCTTTCCAGTACCAGATAGCAAGCAATTGTGTTGTACTCGCTGTCGTCAGTGTTATCGCTGTAGAAAAGCTATTGGTGCTTGCTGTAGAACCGCCTCAGTTATGATCGCCGGCACTTCTACGCAGTTATCACTGCATGCCACGGAACCGCCAAAATTACAGTCCGCGAGGGGATATGTTCGAGTGCGCTGACAAAAGAGTTGTTGGGTTGGGAGCAGATGCGAATGGCAGAGTGAACCCGACCACCCTGGGCGGTGAACCATTGAAGGAAAGTTGAGGAAGTGTCGGAGTGGTGATTCATTGTAAATCTTTGTTATCATTCAGCGCACTCTGCGCTATTTACTACTATTAATGGAGATATACTGTCCACTGAAGTCAGTCAGATCCAAACTTTGTCCGTACTTGCTCCGGAGCTGAAGCTAGCAGCTTACTCCCGGCTTCGGCAGCGAGTCCCTCTTCGACCGCTCTAGACCCGCCAGAGTTATCGAATGCCACTTGTTCTAATCAGAAACGGGCCGTGCGGGGGTAACGCTTAGCTTGTTAGCAGACTTGTGGGAGCCGTGGGGGGCGATGTCCTTTTTGTGGGAGCCGTGGGGGGCGAATTCCTTCTTGTGGGAACCGAGGGGGGCAATGTCCTTCTTGATGTCGATGTCCAGTGCATTAGCGATATCCTTCTTAATGTCGATGTCCAGTGCATTAATGTTGGTTTATTTAAGGCTGGAAAACTTGTACTAAGGGATTTCTGAGAACTGGGAGACCTTGCGCTCTGCCTGCACGGGCTTCTCAGAGGGCCGCTCTCGTTCTTGCGAGGCTGCTGCGCTCGTGTTCACGTTCAGACTGTAGTTGCTTATCTCCTTCACGATCTACAGGATCGCCTTCTTGAGTGCGGGCTGGTTCAGCTTGGAGCAGATCTAGTAGGCCTTGATGGATTTTTCTTAGAGTCTGGCGAGGAACTGGTCCTTCTTGGTGGACTTGGCAGAGGGCTTGCTCTTGGACTTGGGCTGAGGTGCATCTCTGACAGTTGAGCTCGTATCTTTCGTATTTTTAATAACGACTTATTCCTTGCTTTACAATATTTGTTTTATTTTGTCCTTGAGCGAGGCGCTGACATGCTCGCCCTGCAAACACTCCTCCAGACTGGTTTTGATTCTATTTTGGAGAAGAGTAAGTTCCTTAGGAGAGAGGGAGTGCTGAGAGGAGACGCGGTTGACAATGAGTGGGAGGCGGTCGTGCTGGTAGACGAGGACATGCTCGAGCAGCTAATTTGACTTGACAGTGAGTTTGAAGAGAGGGACTTGCATCTTATTATTATTTTTATTGAAGGGCTGATTATCAGATGAAAATAGTGCACAAAATACTGATCGCCCTCCTGTGCTTCCCGCTCACACTTGTCCTTGTTGTCTGGTTCAACCAGGACCTCATCATCTATCCCGTCCAAGCAGCCGCCGCTAACTCGCTCGATAACCCGCCCGGGTTTAGACATCCCAGCGAGCGCAACCTGAGCACGCGGGAGCTTAATATCTCGAGTGGGGGGGAATGGCTGCAGGGGTGGCTGATCGGCAATAACTAAAGCCGGCCTACCTTGCTCTTTTACCATTAGAACGCAATGAACCTAGGTAGCCGGCTCTAATACATCCAGACATACATCAATGAGGCATAAGTCAATTTCATGATCGTGGCCTACCGCGGATACAGTCTATCCACTGGCACGCCCTCCGAAAGAGGGCTGCAGATCGACTCTCTCGCCATTCTTAGGCATGCTGTTGAAATGCTCCCTGCCTCCAGACTCTTTGTTCACGGCAGGAGTCTCGGGGGTGCAGCAGCCCTTTACGCACTAACCCACAGCAACTACAGCAGCAGAGTCTAAGGCCTGATCCTGGAAAATACTTTCAGCAGCCTGAAATAAGTCGTAAAAGACCTTATGCCCTTCTATATCAGCATTTTCACTCCGTTAATCCTTGCCAATCACTGGCCCAGCATATAGCGAATCAGGAGGCTTGATGTTGACCTGCCCGTTCTCTTTATTAAAACTCTTAATGACCAGATCGTCAAGATAGACCAAATGTAAGCATTGTAGAAGGCTTGCTCCTCGGCCATTGTCTAGTCAGTTCTCCTGGAGAAAGGAGATCATAACTCAAACGTCTTCAGAAACCGCGAACAGTACTTCAAGGCGGTGCGGCGGATGTTAAATGCCGATCTCAGAAAGAGGCAGCCGAAGGAGGAGGTCCGAATTTATTAGCAATCATAACTTTGATATTGATAATGTTAAGTGGGAGGAAGAACTAGCTGTCGATCTTGAAATACAGGACACGCAGAGTCTCAGAAATTAAGGTGCCGTCCAGGCTGAGGCTCGCCAGGGGGAACAGCATTTTCAAATCCAGGAGACTACACACCGATCACTCCCTCTCCAAGCCTAAGTCTCTTTGCATCGACCAGTCCTGTCAGTCAGTTCAGTAGGACAAGCTGAAGGCGATTTCCCGCAAACTTTCGAAAGCAGTTGAATTTCCGACTTATTCAATCTACTCAATAGCGAACAGATCTTCACGGCCAAAACCCAACCAGGATTCGGCTGTGTTCGTGGAGGGCTTTAGTAGCAGAGTGACCAGACCTTGAGCAGCAGCACTTCGCCGCCATTCTGGACGGACACGGGGCAGACGGACACCTGGTTGCTGCCTTGGTTGTGCAAATGTTTAAAAAGGTGCTGAAAGAGATTAAGGTGGGCTATTAGGAATTCGACCAGGAGCATTAGTCAATCATCAAAAAGGCTTTCCAAGATGTCTCACAGGAACTCTTGATGCAATAAAAAGTTAATATTTATGCAAGCGGATGCACCTGTGCCGCTGTATTCTTCAATCTTAATAATTACTATGTGGCCAACATCGGTGACAGTCGAGTTGCCCTCGTGAGGAGGTGCCAGGAAAGCCTCTAAACACTTGTGTTATCCATCGACCACAAGCCAGAACTCCCCTCTTAAATGCAGCGTATCTTTAACATGGGAGGGAAGATTAGAAAGTCTTGTTTTAATCCTGCTGAGTGCATCTTGCGCTTTTACACCAAATCATAGCAAGGTCCTGGACTGGCTCTGACCAGAGCTTTCGGGGATTTGAAGTTCGCAGGCTCTGGACTCATCGCAGAGCCTGACGTTTTTAAATTTTCAATACGTTCCTAGGATGTTCTCTTGGTTTTGGGCTCGGATGGACTCTTCTAATACCTTTCGAAAATAGAACTGGCAAGGGTCGTGGAAATGAAGGGTATGTAGAACTGTGCTTAGCAATTGTGCTGCAAGGCGCTGGGGAAATGGGTGAAGAAATTAAACGCATCGGACGACATCACTTGCGTGGCTGTGCGGCTGAATAACAAAAGAATATGAAAGGTCATTATTTGAATTAATAGAAAATGCGCTAACAGATATCTTTCTACTCTTCCGTGAATGCCTATCGTTTGAAATTAGATAGCACGTAGAGTGTGAAGAAGGCCTTTGTATTGGCCAGATCCTTGTGTTTGAACAGCACGTTGAAAATTCCCAGGTCTTCATTGAAAGCTTGCTCGTTGAGTCTGCAAATGGCCAGATGATGATCTTAGTCGGCCTTTCTTAAATCTCTGAAGTCTACATCTGCGAGCTGCCTAACTTTAAGGATAAACTCCTTGGAGTAAGTAAGACTGTCCAGATTGCAGATGTTAAGTGCAATGAATTTTCTAATCTATTACTTGACAATTTTAAGTCCTTTTAAAAAATTCATTTTTACCTTGTCATTAATAAATTGGCTAAGGCAAAATGCTACCTTCCAAATCAATTTTTAGTTTACGATGTAGTTGAAGCTGCCTGGGACCAACAGGGATTCCTTGTTCAAGCCCATCTCTTCCTAAGGATGATTGTAGAGGACTTTAAGCTTCTTCACTTCCATGATCAGCCTTCTGAACTCCTTTCGTATTGTTTTCTATAATTCCTACAAGACAAGAGGCATAATTAAATTTTCGATTATGAGAAAATGGATCCACGCTGACCCAGACTTCGAGCACTTTTGCTACTCGCGCCTCGTCGACCTTGTCAACCGCAAAAAGAGATTCAAACTCAACCCCACTGCTCGCTCTCCTTAGAAGTTCATCAGAGAAAGGCCTTAGAGTCCCAACGTCTAGGACTCTGATGATGATTTGAGTGCAGATTAAAAAATCACTGAGGACTACTACAAGGTCAACGCCCAGCACACCTAGAACCAGCAGAAACTCCGGGATAAAGTCAGGTAACGCTACTTTTCCATCTACCAAAAAACAAACTAGCTTCCGAACATATCAAAGCCAAAGGAGAGTCCGTCGAGAAAGGTGAGCAAGTCGATGCTGGCCGGCCATTCGACCATCAAGAAGAAAGTGCGTGAGCAGACCAAAATCTAAAAATTATTGGAAAGCATATACTAATAAAGCAATAAGCCTATAATCAGACTATCGAAGCCGAAGACTTCTGAAGGGAAGCGGGGGATTAGCATGCGGGAAGGACGGAGACTGGGGATCGAGGAGTACCAGAGCCGACTGCTCAGCGAGCTGAATTGCAGTGAGCGGGCCAAAGCCGGGCTGATGAAGTCCTTCATGGAGATCAGGAAGTTTGTTGGCATCAAAAAGTGAATACTAATTTGATATTATATGGAAAGGAAGAGTGGACTGCCCGTAGCTGTTAAGCTGGTCGTCGTGGGCGACGCCAGTGTCGGCAAGACTTGTCTCTTGGAGAGGTTGCTTACTCACCAGCTATACTAAGGACCGCTTTCCCGAGGAGTATGTACCCACCGTCTTCGAAAACACCAGCACCATGCTCAAAGTTGACAGCAAGATGATCAATCTTGGAATTTGGGACACGGCGGGGCAATAGGAATACGCCAAACTAAGGACATTGGCCTACGCTAACTGTGATGTTTTCCTGGTAGTTTTCGACGTCAATGAGAATGTTTCGTTCAAAAACGCTTGCAAAAAGTGGATTCCCGAACTAAATTCACTCGCCCCCGGAGTCGTTAAGATTTTAGTAGGAAACAAAGTGGATCTCAGGAAAGAGGGAGGTAGCTAAGCCGTGTCAAAATCTACAGCTGAATCCGTCAGTAAATAATTGTAGGTGACGTACGTGGAATGCAGTGCAAAGACACAATTCAACCTGAAGAATCTATTCGAGACAGCGATCCGTGAGGTGCTAAAGAAAAAATAGAAGAAGAAGGAGTCAGGGTGCTCCTTGATTTGATGATTGATTCAAAACTAAAAAAGCACCCGCGAAGGGGCTCGAACCCTTGACCACTAGCTTAAAAGGCTAGCGCTCTACCGACTGAGCTACGCGGGTGTATG